>BTPG01000001.1:250155997-250305997 GCA_036245525.1 Semisulcospira habei
ACCTGGCTAGAACACACAGTTTCTTTTCATATTTTCTATTTTATGGATTTCGGCACCCTAGATTAGCCACTCTCCATAGCAGATTAAACTTAGCGCAATCCAGACTAACCGCGAGGCCTGTCTTGTTTCTAAATTTGACAAATTAAACAGACAAACTATCGATCTTACCGTCGTATATATTCTCAAGATTTATCGATCACTGAATATCACCTCTGAAAATCAAGTCAGTCCTCAAAACACGTCCGTCTTTTACAATGCCGCTTAACGAAAGAACGCGACCGGCTTGGTGTTTAGAAAATAACACGTGACCGTTGCTACGCGTCGTCTAAGGGAAGTAACTATGTATGTCGTTTTTGCTTATAACCAAAAGTTACCTCCCTGTGTTGTCTGTGCTGTTTTTGCTTGTGTGTGCGTGAAATTGACAAAGCAGGTGTATAAACAAAGGCTATTTAGTAGGCAGATTTGATTGCTCTTATTTGATTGAGAAAATAGATTTAGTTAGTGTGTTTACCACTAATTTTTTACTGGCATAAGTGCGCGCGTGTGTGACGGCGCCTCCGATCCTCTATCGGAAATACTCGTAATTGGCTAAGTAATCCGAATAAACTACGCATTGCAAAATGAACATACTTACATAACCAATAGATTAATTAACTCAGGTGTTAATTTTGCTTTAGTCATGAATGTCATTGATTTTGGAAACCTTTATTTTACTGAAAAAAATAAGGAGAAACCTAAAAAAAACGGGGTGTGTCATTAGATGAGCGATTTGTGATCAAAAACATTGAAAAATTGACGTCGTCAAAAAAATCTGTTGTATTCTCCATCCTTATATCTCTATGGGCTACTAACTTTTCGCTATGGAAATGTAATTTTTCATTCTCTAATTTAAAAAAAAGTTTACTTTGAAACACTACAGTGTGACCGTATTGAGACACTACAGTTTACAGTGTTCCTGTTTTGAGACACTACAGAGTACAGTGTTTCTGATTTGAGACACCACAGAGTACAGTTCACCTGATTTGAGACACCACAGAGTACAGTTCACCTGATTTGAGACACCACAGAGTACAGTTCACCTGATTTGAGACACCACAGAGTACAGTTCACCTGATTTGAGGCACCACAGAGTACAGTGTTCCTGTTTAACCAACTTAACCCCAACACGCTACTGCAGGAGATGGCTCGACCATGATAATTCAAGGGTAGCGCCAGATTAGCTTGACGCCTAATCTGGCGCTACCCTTGAATTGTCATGACCGAGCCATCTCCTGCAGTTGGTACATAACCGTTAGACGACACCTCCAAAACTTGGCCGGAAATGCGGCGGTAGCGTTAAATGGGTTAAAAATTCAAAACCCAAAGTGTGACTGTCTGGCGTGTAAATTCGTGTAAATCGACCGCAATCACCAAAGAAAAGACGAGTAGTGAATTGTGTACTTGTTTGTATGTCAATTAAAAAAAAAAGATTTAAAGAAAAAGACAGTTGCAACACAGTTTGTTAATATTTCGGGTTACATCCCGAAATATTAATAAATTGCGCCCTAATTGTCTTTTCTAAGCGTGTTTCTGTCATCGTTTGGGATCTTCTCAGTGTTCAAGACTCAAGACAGTACCATTTTTTTTCTTAAATTTGAGACAATAGTGTTATAGTTAACCCTTTGGGTGTCGCTAGCGGTTTTAGGCGCGATGATTCCTGCAGGCATCCTCGCGATCAAAACCGCTACCCACGCCCAGTGGGTTAAACCGTACAATGCCGGCTGACGCAGACTGTGGTCCTGAAATCCTCGTTAACCCATATCATACCGAGGCTAAAAGCTTCAAAAGTGTACACCGCCATATGCACAGTCATGCACGCTGCATTACGGTACTTACAGATAAGGATATAGACCAATGGCTTTAGTTCAAGGGTAGTGCCAGAATAGCTTGGCGCCTAGAGCGCCAAGCTATTCTGGCACTACTTTTGAACTATTTTAGTCAAACTTATTTCACGGACTGGTGTATTCCGAATGATATGGGTTAATTCAATACCCCAAAACCCTAATGTCCCAGGCACGTGGACTCAAAGTGGTGTCAGCAAGAGGCGCAGATCCTCATGAGCCCCCGCAGCTGCGGGGGGCTCATGAGGATCTATACCTCTTGCGGTTGGGTGGCGTTCAGATTATCTCGGCACTGCGCGGGAGTCGCATCTCACACGCATCTCGGTACCTCAGTCAGAGTAAGGTAGAGAAGTTTCAGCCTGTCGGATTCTGTACTTATATTGATATCCGTATCCATCTCTCGCAGAACGAAGCGTATTTCCGATCTCACCTCTGCGGTGTCAGGTGAAGCGAGGAATATGACCGCCTCAGACCGCAGTAGATCCTGGCCATTTGCGACGGGCGTTGAACCCGACGAGCCCCGTGCAGGCTTTTCCCGGCGCCGAGTGTATCAGGCGTACAGTCGTTTCATCTGCTGCATTTCCGAGATTTTCTCTCCCGTGTCTGAGCTTAGTTCTTGACTGTCAGATGAAGAGACGAATGGCGCCCATCTTGGTCATCCCAGAGTCCTTCTCTAGGAGTCATGTATAGATTTGAGTTCCTCAGCCGTGTGAAGGCAAAAGACGGCAAGTCTGTTTTTGTGGAAAGCGAGAATTTCATTGTTTGACAATGAAAATCTCTCTTTTTACAAAACGGATTTATTGTTTCTTGCTTTCTTAGTGCAGAAATAATAATAATAATAATAGTAATAACACTAATAATAATAATAACAATATAATAATAATAATAATAATTATTATTATTATTAATGAAGTGCATATCCTTTAAAAATCTCTATTATTGATACGCTGTACAGCTGAGTGTTTAACCCATTACATCCTGAGTCCGATTTAAAAACATTGCTTATTGTCCTATGAAGGCTACATTACAGATTAGGAGACAGATAACCATTTTAGTTCAAAGGCGCTCAGGCGCCAAGCTATTCTGACATCACCCTTAAACTATCATAGTCAAATTAATTTCAAGCAGTAGTTTATCAGAATGAAAAGAGTTAGTGACGACGTGTTGACAGTACTCAGGCTACATAAAAGCACAAAATATAATGTACATCTATTCTAAATTCACTGACAACCTTCACTCCAAACAAATATATTTCACAAGATAAAGTCTTGACACAAATATTCCACACACAGCTCGTGCGGACAGTAATGAAATTTGTCCACCTCGTTCACTTCAGCGCCCCTCTGTCAGAATCATAGATCCTCATGAGATCCTGCAAGCTCTGGGGTCTCATTAGATTGTATGCCTGTTGCTGGCCCGAAATACACAGTCAGTTTATATTGTTCTTCTCATCTGACGTAGGTAGTGACGTATCCTAAATCGGACGTCAGTATCGTGTGTTTTGGTATCAGCATTGGTGACAACAGTCTTTAGTCCTGGAGATTGATTCAGGTTTTTTCATAATCCCAGAAAAGCTGTGAATTTCAGCTTTTTCGGTTCGGACAGAACAGTGCGTCAGCCACCCAGCTCCATGTGCAAGAGGAAAAATTCCGATGAGGCACTGTCGACGCAGGGGCTCGTGCGAATTTATGCCTCTTGCATACATTAACCAGTTACATCCACATTTTGAGTATTCATCCATTAGTACACACCCAAGAGTAAACTCTACAGCCGAACAGAGGGCAAACTTGCAGACCGTTTTCCGTCATGTCAATTTTTCATACTGCCGCCCATGGGTATGTTGCCTGATGTAGACGCCGGTCAGGTGTGCGCTGTGTTTTATGATTTTGAATTCACAGCCTGCAGCCGTAAGGTTTGTAATCACAGAACACGGACGTTCTAAGTTTATTTAGGATGGAGATATGTATCGATCATGATAGTTCAACTTGGGATTCAAGGGTGGTGCCAGAATAGCTTGGCGCCTATAGGCGCCAAGCTGTTCTGGCACCACCCTTGAACTATCATGGTCGATCTGTCTATTCAGTTGATGTGCCCGGAGGGGGGGGGGGGGGAGGGGAGAAAACGTAGTGATTATGCATCTGATTGATGAAGACCTAGGGTCATGAGTGCAGATTATGCACGCTTTGCTTCCACCGCCTAGGAGGGGCATTGATATAATTTGGTCAGATTGAACCGTTAATGATCACTGAAGCGTTTAAATTAACGCTTATCCCTTGTGGGTGGCGGTGGCGGCTTTAGTCGCCATGAGTCCTGGCAGGAATCATGGCGACTAAAACCGCTACCGACACGCAAAGGGTTAATACACCTCGCGCACGTTTTGCACTGGCTTCCTCAGCTCTCCAGATGATTTTTGTTTGTTCGTTCCCAGATTCAGATACATGTTAAAAGAAAACCCCGGTGTTTCTAAATGAAATCAGCCATTAACCCTTTGCGGGTCGGCAGTGGTCTTAATCGCTATGATTCCTGTAGGACAAAAACCGCTACAGACATACAAAGAAAGGGTTACAAAAAAAAAAAAAATACTTACATCGCTTTTAGAAATGTGGGCTTTTTCTTGTGTGTTGTGTGTGTGTGTGTGTGTGTGTGTGTGTGTGTGTATGTGTGTGTTTGTGTGTATGTGTACGAGAGAGAGAGAGAGTGCCTGTGTGTGCGTTCGTGTGCGTGCGCCTGTGTGTTTCTGTATACTATTGTATATAGAACATGTTTAACCCCCCCCACCAAACCCTTACCCCTGCCAGGACTTGGCCCCATCCAACCACCCCAACTCCCTCGACCTAGACAAGCACCTCCTCCTCTCCGCCCCTACTCCCTCCCTCCCCCCCCCCCCCCACACACACACACACAATCCTTTCCCTTTCTTTCTCAAGTCCTCCCCAGTCAAGTCTGGAATAAAACCAACTCAAGAATGCCACAGCACGCCCGAACGCCGGAAAAAGGGTTATTCTTTATCATCACTGTCTTCCCTCCCTTTGCTTCTTCTGACAAGGGTTTCCTCCCGTTCTGCACGTCAGGCACGGCGCCCTCCATAAGCCACGCTAACGAGGAACTCGAGTATAGAGGCGGCTCGTATATCCGGTCAGCCAGAGACGTAGGTCCTCAACCAGTAAGCGAAGGTCCTCGGGCCCACGACGGCCGCAGTGGGCCTGCGCACGGCAGTGCGCGGGCCCAATGAGGCCGTCGTGGGCCCGAAGACGTTCTACCGCTAATGGGAGTCATGACAAAAGGGATTTGCTGCTTCTCGCAGATCTGCCGCTATATATATAGCATGAAAAGCCTGTATGTCTGTTGTTGAGAAAAGCGGGATTTCCATTGTCATGCAAAGAAGATCTAGCTTTTCTATAAAAAAAAAATGGATCTAATGGCTTGTGTCAGAATCCAGACCAAAAAGGTGACTGCCAAGCGTGCAAAATGCAGAGAAGAACCCAAGTAAGAAAGAAACACGCTTAGAAAAGACGGTTACAACACAGTTGTGTTGTAACTGTCTTGCTTTATTTTTTCCTTGGGGTATTCTCTCCATAGAATGGCAGAGATGAAGGAGTACGCGTGTGTGTGTGTGTGATGGCGTGTCGTGTGTGTGTGTGTCGTGTGTGTGTGTGAGGGGTGGGAGGATGGATGGTGGGTAGTTAAGCGCGCCGTATACATGCTATGAATTTCACCGGGAAAATACAAACTTTTATTGCACCAAAACCCTCCCTTATTCGCCGAGTATAATAAACAAGAGCCGTCTCTACAACTAAATAATTCAATAATTTGGACATTGGCAAGGAGAAGTTTTGTCCCCTCAAAAAGGAGGGTTTGGCTTATTGATTGTGCTGCGTCTGTGGTTTTGGACCTTACGGCGAAGCCGTAAGGTCCAAATTCACAGACGCAGCACACAACCTGACGCGAAGCAGGCTGATCATTCCCAGACATAGAGACCTGTCCTCAGAGAAGGCATTTGTTTTGGTCAGCACGTCATTACGGTAAGCCAAGACTTGGCCCGCTATGATGAACTGACCGATACGAAAGCCTGCACCAGGGACACCGCTGTGCGCTGGTCTGTGATGCTGGACCTTACGAGCCTAGGCGATGAGGTCCAGAATCACAGACGATCTCACAGTCACGCTCACGAGGTCCTGCGGACCACGCGGATTAACAAGCTGATCAATTATGTAGAGGCGAGGTCGTTTTGAGGTTGGTTGGACATATATTTCCTGATTACTGCCCTTCTTGCACCCGAAGCACGAGGGCTCTTGAGGATCCTTGTCTCTTGTGGCTGGAAGTGGGGTTGCACAGACACATATCCGCTTAGATCTAGGGGTTTACGTGTATCCCGAAATCAACACGCGTCCTCATAGGTCCAGTCACATATATAAGGATTGTGCCTGATTCAGAAGTATATCATTTTGCACGGGCTGCGAACATTCCGTGGATTCATCCAGCCTGTCCCATCTGCAAGAGGCGTAGATTCTCATGGGCCTCAGCAGCCGCTTGGGCTCATGAGAATATATGTGCCGCTTGCTCGCAGGGAGTTGCCTCATCGACATCAATAGCTTGAGTGTTTATTTTGTGTTTCTAGCCCATTACTTCCGGAGGCTGATTTAAAAAAAAAAAGCTTATTGTCCTATCAAGGCTACATAAGAGATTAGGAGACAGATCAACCATTTTCGTTCAAGGGTGGTACCAGAATAGCTTGGCGCTTTTGGCGCCAAGCTATTCTGGCTCCACCCTTGAACAAAAATGATCAAATGTATTTCAAGCCATGGGTGTATCAGGATGAAAAGAGCTAGTACGACTATTACAAGGAAGCATGCCGTAGTAATAGGGGCGATCCAGCGGAGCGGTCCATTAAGTCCTTACTATAAAGCGGCTTAACCTACTGGCTTACTATAAGGGGCTCACTCCCTCAGCCTACTTTCTTTGACCCGCACCTGGGTCTGCCCTGGTGGACTTGGGTGGTGTTAACTACTTTTTAGTTCCCAGGGTCACCCTGGTCAGCCCCACAGGGTGGGTTTCCCTCTATTCTGGGGCATGTGTTTCTGTCTACCCTTGGTCCATTCACCTGTATTTTCCTTTTTTAAACTCTCCCTGCTGTCTGCGCCTCCTGCAGCTCTTGATATTGGATGTGTGTTGCTAAATGGTCTTCGGTTGATTTAGCGTGTTAGACCGGCTGGCGACATACATTCAATATTCTTTTTAGTTTGGTGTTTTTTTTTTTTCACAAGCAGTGCAGGCACGTCCAGAGAAAATCTTGTTGCTGTCGGGACGTTAAGCAATGTACAACCTACCTACTTTCTTTGACCTGATTTTGATGCAAGTATCGTAATAGCTCATTTCTCATCAGCGCCTATCTACAAGGTCTGTGTATAATTTTATGAGCCCCTGTGTTCAGTAGCGACGCATTGGGATCCATTGGCCAGTTGCGCGAGTGAGCTCAGTCCTGCGCCAGCCACTAAGCAAGGTGCTCCGCTGTAGCGGAGCACCTTGCTTAGTGGCTGGAGTAAGACTAATCTCATTCATGCAACTGGCCCCTGGTCTCCTGCTGGGGATATGACAGAAAGGTTCACGTTTTGGGTCTTTTTGTAAGTTTTCCCCAATAATGAGTTACTGCAGGCTAGAGAGAAATTGCTGGGATCTAATTAGGATGTTGGCAGTGGCGCCGGCGTAGACTGTGGCGGCGGTGGTTGTCGTCGCTGCAGGCAATACAATATCCGGAAAGTGAAGTGGCATTTCTTAAGTCATTCACACCTCCATATGAGAAGTTTTTGCCCACAAGTAAACCATCCCGAAAATGTCAAGAATAAGAATAGCACTGCTGTTGTTTTTGTTCCAGACTTCTTCTTTTTTTTTTTTTTTGGGGGGGGGGGGGTGGGTGGGGGGGGTGAGGTGATATTGACCATGGAATTTTTCCTCACTTTATGTACACTGACGGCCAAAGAAATGCAACACATTTCTAGAATAATGTCGCATTTCTGGTGTTTTTCTTCTGGAGTTTTCTGTGTGTTGCTATTGGCGATGGAGCTTTCCTCACTTTGTATACACTGACGAGCAAACAAAACGCGACATAATCCTAGCCCCTGCAGTGTTTCCGATGGCTAGAATTATGTCGCTTTTCGTGTGCTCGTAAGTATACGTCTTGTAATGCAGGGTCTTGTAGGAACGTGAATCGATGACCTTTGGACTGGCATGTCCTGTGAGAAATTCATTTGGACCGTGAGCTGACGTATTTGACGACAATTTAGTATCCCGTGAATTTTATGAATAATTCACTTTAAGTGTGACTGATTGCTGAATTGATCTGTAAGGTTCCCAGCAGGCATGGGTCGTATTGGTACGTAACTCTTTCACTTGCAGAAGTGATGTGAGTAGCTCACGCAGGCGCAGTGGGAAAGCGCCTGCCACCAATACTAAAGGTGCGAGTTTCGATACCCGGTTCGGGCGTCGGACTTTTCTCCTCTAGTGCGTGTCACCGTTAACCCTTTTAGTCCCAAGGTTCCATTATCAAATTTTGGAGGTGTTGTAATGACTATGTACCAGTTGCAGGAGATGGATTGACCATGATAATTCAAGGGTAGTGCCAGATTAGCTTGGCGCCTGAAGGCGCCAAGCTAATCTGGCATACCCTTGAATTATCATGGTCAGTCAATCTCCTGCTGTAGGGACTTGGGGCTAAATGGGTTAATTCTGGCGGATAGGGTTGCTTCTACGGGTACTCCGGCTCTTCCTCCCCCTCCACTTTGGCCACTTCATAAATGTAAAATACCAGCGATCAAAATGTCCTCAGTCGGCTGACTCGGAACTGACCCTTCGCACCCGGTGTCCTGTGGTTTCTCTTGAACGTTGAACAGATATTGCAGTCTCTTAGCCCTTCGCTGCTTGGAATAGGTCGCTTGAAGGAGTGCTGCCAAGGCGCCAAGCTATGCTGGCACCACCCTTGAACAATCAGGATAGTCGAATTTCAACTTTTTTTGCTGTCGTGTAGTCTTCAGAGAACAACTCCGGAAGTGAACTTGTGGCTTTTGGTGAATTTCAATCTCGCGGGGTTCCGTGGCCTGTTGCACAAGTGAGCTTAGCCCTGCGCCAGCCACGGAGCAAGGTGCTCCGCTCGCTCATGCAACTTACACCCGAGCATTATTTTTCTGAGTGGGCCATCAACAAGGCCAGCTTCTCTGATCACTGCCTCGTTTGGCAAGGGAACGTGTTTGATCAAACAAGAAAGCCCAGCCCGTATAACCCGCCTCGCAAAAGGTCCTCTGGCCGATGTCGGCCGCAGTGGGCCCGCGCACGGCCGTGCGCGGGCCCACTGCGGCCGGCGTCGGCCCATGGAACTCCTGCGCACCGTGCTTTCCCGGCTAATTCCGATCTCACAGCTCATTATGAAGATACACGCGAGGCTGATGAGCCACAGGGAACCCAAGGCTGTGAGTCAAGTCAGTCCCCTTCCCGTCCAGTGGCATAGAGTCTTCATGAGCCCGTTCAAGCGGCAGAGGCTGGTGAGAATGCATAAGCACCCTTGCACCGATTAAGATCAGCATTGTTGGATCGTTCACGTCTGATAATGACTTTGGGAACTGCGCGGGGATGATCACTGCGTCGCTTAAAACGAGCTAGGATACATAAGAGTCTGATATAACAAAACCTTTTTTTTTTCCCCTGAGGTCCTGACAGCACTTTTTCTTTGTAAATTACTTCGCTTATAACAAATTACTTCGCTTAAAGCAAACTTTTGTTATGACAAAAAAAAAAAAAAAAAAAAAAAAAAATGGGTCTCCTGGCAATTTGTTATATACAAAGTTCACTGTACGTAGCCTGTGTACATTGGGAGATTAATTTGCCATGTTAGTTCTAGGGTGGTGCCGAAATAGCTTGGCGCTTCTAAGCGCCAAGCTATTCTGGCACCACCCTTGAACAATTTTTGCTCGATCCCTTTCTTTTTGCAGTGCGGGAGATGGGTTTTTCTTGTAAGTTCAAGGGTGGTGCCGGATTAGCTTAGAAGCGCCAAGCTATTCCGGCACCACCCTTAAACAGTCTTGCTCGATCCACATCTCGTTTGTCCTGTGTGTGTGTCAGGCCCTATTGGGTTTCCTCTTCCACCGGCAATCACGTTCTTGCATGTTGCGTGGGAATAAATTTCGAGGATGCGAATATAGATGGCGTGGGTTTTAGAGGCTTTTTTTTTTTTTGGTGGGTTATTTTCTTAGCGTCACGTGTGCGTGTGCTTGGAGCTGCATTTTATTTGAGAAGACTGGCGCAATTAAGGAAAGAAAAAGAAAAATGGCTGCTAGCGAGAATACAAACTCGTTAACCTTTTGGTCTGCTACTGAGGATACCGCTCGGCTGAAAAGACGCGTTAACCCCCTTACCCTGACACTCCACGTTCAATTTCCGTTTCTGAATTCTTCGTTCATTCAACGACCAGAAGCCAAAACTGTAAATTGGTCGCAGCAAGAGGCATAGATCCTCATGAGCCCGCCGCAGTCGCGGGGGCTCATGAGGATCTATGCCTCTTGCAGTTGGACAGTGTTCACTTTTTTCTCAGCAGTGATAGGGTTAACTATGCGTCTTTTCCGCCGAACGTATCGTCAGAAGCAGTCAAGGGGTTACAGTTATTTTGTTGGTGTGGACCTTAGTGATTGTGATTTTGTCCTTGTGATTTTGAATAACACCTATGGAAAATTATCATGGTCGATCCATCTCCTGCAACAGGTGCATAGTCGTTCGTTGACGCCTCCAAAAATTGGGAAATACGTGCGTCGGGCTGAATGTCTGAAACTAGTAATGAGGTATGGTGATGTATACCTCCAAAAATTGGGAAATACGTGCGTCGGGCTGAATGTCTGAAACTAGTAATGAGGTATGGTGATGTATGCATCACCATACCTCATTACTAGTTTCAGACATTCAGCCCGACGCACGTATTTCCAAATTTTTGGAGGCGTCAACGAACGACTATGCACCTGTTGCAGGAGATGGATCGACCATGATAATTCAAGGGTAGTGCCAGATTAGCTTGGCGCCGACAGGCGCCAAACTAATCTGGCACTACCCTTGAATTATCATGATCGACCCATCTCCTGCTGTAGTGTGTCGGGGCTGAATGGCAACGAACCTTTTAACTTCGAAATTTCTCAAATCTGGAAATTTTCCACTGTGAAAAAAAAAAAAAAAAAAAAAAAAAAAAAAAAAAAAAAAAATATATATATATATATATATATATATATATATATATATATATATATATATATATATATATATATATATATATATATATATATATATATATATATATATATATATATATTGCAATTTAGGAGATAAATCTAGCGTTATAGTTCAAGGATGGTACCTCTAGACGACAAGCCGTGTGGACTCTACTCTTGAACTATATTGGTCGCCATGTTGTAATGTGTCTGTATCTATGAATAGGCTGCCCATATATACACCACTGATCATCATCCTCGAAGTAGTTGTTATCACCACAACATTTAACTAATTTAAGACAACGTTCTCTTCTTTATTATCATGAGCAATAGCATCGTCGTTGTCGTTGTCATCATCATCATCATCATCGTCGTCGTCAATAACAGCAACATCAACATCATTATGTTGGCTCGGTTTGTAGGGTGTTCAAGTCCACTTTTTAAAGAACTCGTGTTTACATTGATGATCATCATCAACAACAAAAGTAACAACAACAACATAATGTTGGCTCGGTTTGTGGGACGTTCAAGTCCACTTTGTAAAGAACTCGTGTTTACATTGATGCGGGATACTGTCACCAACTCTTAACCTCGATGTCTTCCTACTTCTGAGATGCATAGATCTATGTGAATTGTGTCCATGACTACTCACACCAAGAGGTGTAGATTCTCATGATTCGCTATTTTGCGAGCTGGATGCTAATTTAGGTATTGACTGAACCTTTTGCGTATCTTGTATGCTGTGTCATCTGGTATGAAAACCCAGCTGTTACAGTGCACATTAAACCTTGTGATTTTGAATAACACCTATGGAAAATATTCAGTCGTATGTATTGTGTTCAGTATCTAGAAAATGTGAAGGCCAACCGGTTGCAAGAGGTATAGATCCTCATGAGCCTCCGCAGTTGCGGGGGCTCATGAGTATCACTATGCCTCTTGCTGAGACCAACGCGTATCCGTTTTCCTTGGGCCGTTTGTGTCTTTTGTTCGTTGAGTGAATAAAGATTTCAGAAACAAATTATGCGTCAGCTGGCACGAAGGGGGTTAACCGAAATGCTTTGAGTCTTCATGAAGTGCATGCAAAGAGCCTATATTGTACAGAATCCGGCTTTGGTGTTTGTTTATAATCGGAGTTCAATTTTATATACGCCAAATAGCGGCGTAGTATATAATTTAATTGGATGGATGGATCGATCGATCTTATTTCCAGTCGCAGCAAGGATTTCACGGCTTTTAATCCTTTGGCTGCGACTGTTCTGCGCTGTCACGTTAAATATCGTAAACTGATTTGTGAGCCGAAACGCAGACAATTCACCGCACCTTACCACAATCACAAACGTCTAATGCGGAATTTTCACGCGGATTTTATTTGTGGGCGCTCTGACAGCCACTCTAGGTGACATATTTGCAGACGACAAGATTAAGCTGTTGTCAAGTAAATGGCGACACGAGAGAGGGGATGAGCCATATTTCTGGATCAAAATAACCGGAAGAAGGGTAAAAGTGATGCGCCGTCGCACTGCGCGCTCTCGATTGACAAGAGTTTTAATCGTACGGCCTCTGTGGAATTGTCTACGTAAAAACGGCGCTGAGCCTTGCCAGCAAGGGATATAGATTCTCATGAGCCCCTACGGCTGCAGTGGCTCCTGTGATTCTATGTCCCTTGGAGATGGAAGGGACTGGGTGGAAAATTGAAAACGTAAATCGCGCAGGAGTGTAGGGGATTGACAGGACGTGAATCTCGCGGGAGTACTTTCCCTTTGACAAGTCTAGCGCTGTAAATCTCTCTCTCTGAGACGTGTGTGTGTGTGTGTGTGTGTGTGTGTGTGTGTGTGTGTGTGTGTGTGTGTCTGTGTGTGTGTGTGTGTGTGTGTGTGTGTGTGTGTGTGTGTGTGTGTGTGTGTGTGTGAAAAAGAGAGACATTGAATGAGACGTCTTTTAGTTGGGTTCATTTCTACACCCCAATGCCTACCGTCTTCAGACTAAAAAGACAAGAACGTGGAAGTAACAGCATCAGTACTGACGAGCAAAAGAAATACGACATCACTCGAGTCATCGGAAACGAATGATGTCGCATTTCTTTTGCTCGTCAGTATAAGACCAGCAAGAGACATGGGATCATGAGGCTCTGTAAGCGTAACTCGTTTTTTTCCCCCTGGGGAATCTGATTTATTAAGACAGCCGTCAGAATTGTGCCTTTGATAATGATGGGTACTCGGGAAGAAAAAGCAGGGGTCCGGGGGTGGGGGGGGGGGGTGGGGGGAGTGGAAAAGGAAGAGTTATGGGGTAACTTAAAGGTAAAGTGGTTAAAGTGGGCCACTAGATCGATGGTGTAAAATGAGATCGGGGCTCTTCGCTAGCGAACGAGATCCTACGAGGCTTGGAGTTGTTTCCACTTCCGGCGTCAACTGCTGGGAGATAGATTGATCGTGAGACATGAGATCCTTCGGGGCTTGTTGCAGTTTGACTGATGGGCTCCGAAGTGATCATAAAAGTAGAATGTTTATTTACGCAGAACACGTTATGGGGGAGGTGGGGGTGTCTCTGACTTAACTCATTCAGCCCTGACGCACTACAGCAGGAGATGGATCGACCATGATAATTTAGTCGGCGCCAAGCTAATCTGGCACTGCCCTTGAATTTTCATGGTCGATCCATCTCCTGCAACTCGTGCATAGTCATTAGATGACGCCTCCAAAATTTGGGAAATACGGCCGTCGGGCTGAGTGAGTTAACCGGTTCTAAGCGCCACGACCTGAATCCAACTCGCATACTCGCGTGAAATCACGTTCTATAGCTCTGTGTATCTTGCCATTAAATCGGTGATAGCTCGGGGTTGGTGCCAGTGCCTCATCAGTTTCCTCATAAAAATATAATCAGTATTTCTTCCAGACCATCTTGCCAAGGGTCGTGCCTGATTAGCTTGGCGCCTGTCCAGTCGACAAGCTAATCAGGCACTACCCTTGAGTTTTGTGTCGATCAATTTCTTATAACTTTTTCAATTACGCAACGTGCTTGACAAAGGATTCTGTGTCACTTAGGAGTGGATTCTGCAGAGTTCAGCGTGCGGTTCTAAAATGTTTACCAATTTGACTCTGGGAGTGAAAACGGGTATTTAAGGTCTAAGACAGCCCCTGAGCAGTTTTCGGGGTGGTTTTAATTCTTTAGCACGATCCTAGTGTTAAATTGTGTTTAGGTTGTCCCGGAAGAGGAGGTGGGGGGGGGGGGGGGGGGGGGAGGAGGGGGGGAGCACTTGGGAGGATAATGGAAAGTAGACAGATAAAAGGATTTTTTAGAGGGCGGGTTTAAAAATAATGGCGGTGCCGGAGTGTTGCTGAAGGGCTGTGCGGGGAAAAGTTCAGAAAGTGAATTTAAAAATCCGCAAAAAGTTTTGGCGCCTACACAGCCACGCACATAAAAGAGCAAGATAAACTTTAGGTTCTTTTAACCTTTGCTTTCATAACCATAAACATTTCCTTTATGACTTCTCTGTCGGAAAAAAAAAATGCCAACACCTACCCATCTGCAAGAGGCAAAGAACCTCATGAGCCCCCGCATGCGGGGGCTCATGAGGTTCTTTGCCTCTTGCTGACATTATTTATATCTGTGTTACTTGAATCAAGAAGATTATTCGGTGTTGAATTTGTCCTGCTTTCAGAGACATAATGTTGCGTCCAATGTGCATTGCTGACATCCGAAGCACAAGGGGCATAAACCATGTGTTTCTGATGCCAAGAGTGTTACAAAGGTAACAGTACGTCTGTTACAGTTCATCTCTTTAACTGAGAGTTATAGGTTATTTTATTAATTCAATGAGTGAATGATGATGCCATGTGTTGTATGGGCCGACAGTGAATTTCCCCGTGAGGGGTTAAAAAAGTATTTTTGCATTGCATTGTATTGTATTGTATTGTATTGTGTTGTATTGTATTGTATTGTATTGTATTGTATTGTATTGTATTGTAAATGTGTTGATAGCTTAAATGCCTGGCATTTTCGATCCAAAAACACTTCACAGATTCGCGTTAAATTTTATTATCGAAGGCAGAATGCCTGCCGCAGGTGTTTGTGGAACTTTTCACCTAACATTACCGGAGTTACTGGAACTGGTCCGAAATGCCAGGATTAAAAAAAAAAAAAAAAAAATGCCAGACGGTGTCTATGCTCAGTGTTTTAAGACGGTCATCTCTGACACACTAAAACAGTACACGGATCGATTCACACTGGTTGACTTCCTCGACTCGCTACTGTGAAATTCTGTGCCTCTTCAGGGGCGGATCTGGGGGGGGGGGGGGCGGGGTCAAGGGACTCCGGACCCCTCCCCTAGACCCACATTTAAAAGAAATGCTATAACAAAGTCTCTTCTGTTCTACACACGCATCCCCCCCACCCCGGCCCCCCCCCCCCCGCTACCCCCCCACCCCCCGTTGTTTGATATTTTGGCGAACGGTGAGAGTCTTAACATGCACGCGCCTTCTCTCCACCGCCCACCTCTCTCCCCGCCCCAGCCCCCCCCCCCCCCCACCGCTTTTTCGATTTTTCGGCCCTTGGTAGATGGTCTAGCGTCGGGGAGGCCTTTTGTATCAGGCTGAAGGTCCCAAACAAACAGTTGCAACGCCCCCCCCCCTCCCCCCGAAGTAACTGATCCGCCCCTGGTCTTGCTGTAATAGGCAGATTTTATATATATATATATATATATATATATATATATATATATATATATATATATATATATATATATATATATATATATATATATATATATATATATATATATATATATGCCCAAATGACGATCTTGTTCCTGTCGCTTTTTTTTTTCATTGTCCAGAAAAAACAGCTTGCACTCTTATGCTCTGTGTTTCACCCCTTGGCTGCCGAGCAAAAATGAACTGTGCATCCAACTGTGCAAGAGGCATGGATCCTTATGAGGATCCATGCCTCTTGCCGACGCCACTTTTAATCCATGTTCCTTGGACGGCCGGGGCACTTTAGCGTTTGAAGTAACAACGATTTCAGAAACGCCGTGTGCGTCAACTGGCAGATAAGGGATTAAGGCAGACTGACGCCCATTGCCCGACTGGAAGATGCATACATTCTCATTAGCCTGACAGGATGCTTTTCAGACTTAACCCCTTTCTTGCCGGTCATCACGAATTGCGCCTCTGTAACGACTGCGCACTGACCGACATTCGCGTGAAGAACACAGATGTAAAAGGGGCCAGACACAGGCATAAAGAACATAGGCATAAAGAACATAGGCATAAAGAACACAGGCATAGAGAACACAGGCATAGAGAACATAGGCATAAAGAACACAGGCATAAAGAACATAGGCATAAAGAACACAGGCATAAAGAACACAGGCATAAAGAACATAGGCATAAAGAACACAGGCATAAAGAACACAGGCATAAAGAACATAGGCATAAAGAACATAAAGAACATAGGCATAAAGAACATAGGCATAAAGAACACAGGCATACAGAACATAGGCATAAAAACAGGACTAGCAAGAAACATAAGTCTTCATGAGCCCCACACACAACGGCGAGGGGTTTTTAACCCTTTTTCATACTGAGGCTGCTAGCTTCAAATTAATTTTGTACACTGCCATACGCAAGCTACATTATAGTACTTACAAATAAGGATATAGACCACTTACCAATGGCTTTAGTTCAAGGGTGGTGCCAGAATAGCTTGGCGCCTAGACCAGTTATTCTGGCACTACCCTTGAACTATTGTTGTCAAACTTATTTCACACACTGGTGTATTCCGAATGATAAGGGTTAATGGGTTTATGTCTCGTGTTAGTCTTATTTTCTCTTGTTAGCCCTGAGGACGTGGGACAGAATTATGCATAAAGAACACAGGACTAAGAAGAGACATAAATCTTCGTGAGCTCCCACGACTGCGAGGGGCTTTTGAGGGCTTATTATCTTGTTAGGCATATTTTTTCTTGTTAGTCTTATGGGATGTAATTAGTCATAAAGAACACAATTAACAAGAGACATAAATCCTCATGAGCCTCCGCGACTTCTGGGGGTGGGGAGGGGGTGGGTGGGTAGGGTGGGGCTTTGATGGCTTATGTTCTTTTTAGCCCAAAGTGTGTGGAACTCGCTGCCAATTGAAATGCGGAATCTGCCCACATTGTCACAGTTCAAAGCTCACTTAAAGACTTTTCTTTTCTGTCGGGCATTTAACATTTAGCTCACCTTTAGCTAACTGTTGACTGACTGCCTTTTATTCTGATCCTTGGGGGAAGTGGATGTAAGGTGTCGGGAAGGGATGAGGTGGATTGAAGGCCCACTACCGCCGTAACTGTCCAAAGATGCACTTCTGTAACTGATGGTTACGAAACGCTACCGACAGGTCTAGATATGGTTCAGTTAGGTATAGGACAATCCAGTTCAGCACACGTCGTTTTGATACTCAAGTAATTTGACAATGACTCTACTCCGTTCTAGAAATACAACGCTTTCAGTACGAGAAACGGCTAAAAATAGACTGACACGCTAACGGCCGGTTGGGCAGAATATTAGGTGCGATTACGCGTGTGCTTTTGCTGCGTGTCCCAAGTGCTGTTAAAGTTCATTAGGTGTGTCGACAAGGCATAACAAACACAAATGGAGCTGAAATGTTTCTTCAAATTTACGCGTAATGCCCGTACTTTAAAGTAGTGTATAATTGTGCGAGTGTCTGAGAGAGAGAGGGTGTGCTGTTGTGCATGCGCAGTGAGTCCAGTGTTTTCCTGGAGAACAGCGCTATACAAGAACTATTTATTATTTATTATTATTAATGTCTCTTGTTAACCTTAGTGTCTCTTGTTAGTCCTATGTAAATGGGACGAAATAGGCATAGAGAAAATGTAACCAACAAGAGACATAAACCATCATGGACCCCCGCGACTGCAGGGGCTCATGAGGGTTTGTGTCTCTTGTGGTAATCGTTCGTCTTGCCCCGTCAGTTGTTTAAAAAAAGTCCGCGTTTCTTGCTAATGGACGACACTTCAAGAGCTCATGTAAACCTATGCCCTGCGCAGGTGGATGGAACTGGCTAAGGGGAGAGAATTCTACAGAATGTTAGGGTTACTGTGTCCCTGAGGATATCAGCTGTGGAAGCGCGTGCGTCAATTAGTCTGGTGTTGTGTGTATGTGGCGCGAGACTGGAAAAGTGCGGGTTTTTTTCTTTCTTTTTTTGTTTTGTTTACAGACACCGCCTCAACTGAGGACACTTTAAGAAGGATAGATTGTAGGGCATACACTCGCGCGGGCTTGAAACGCTTTTTGGCTATGTATAAATCATACAGTTTCAACATTGTACGATATGTATTTTCATGATGTATGGCTATCAGTGTATATTTCCGACCACTTCTGTACGCTGTCCGAAATCGGACACTGTGCAGAAGAGGTCGAATTGTACTTTCAGATTTGTATACATCATCAACTAAACGAGTTACATGATCACTGTACCGTGAGAAGAGGTGGATTCAGTACATTGGTATGTACACTGATGAGCAAAAGAAATGCGACATCATTCGATTTATCGGAAACTCGAATGATGTCGCAGTATTTTGCTCTTCAGTATAGTTGCACGTTGTCGTGAAAACACGTTCCTTGACACACGCCTGTCTGTAGACGTAACAGTCATGGATTGTAAAGTATATATCTGTATAGCTGCTTCACAGTGAGTAAAGTCCAAAATTTGCCTTGAAACTATACCGTGTGGTGTCAGATTATGTAATGTTTTAACTCAGTCTGCCCGTGACACACCACAGCAAGATATGGCTTGACCTTGACAGTTCAAGGGTGATGGCAGAATAGCTTGGCGCCTATAGGCGCCAAGCTATTCTGCCACCACCCTTTAACTATCACGGTCGATCTTTCTCTTGAATTGTAATGCAATCCTCAGAGGGTAACTCCAAAATGTGGGTATTTCGTACCTCGGGCGCAATGAGTGAAGGTTTTTGGTACTTCATGTATTTGCAAACGCTCCGCAAACTCAAATGACAGAAAGAAACGGAAGGTATAATAGAGGTTGTTGGGAAATCAAAAGTAGGTCAAAATGCACGTACTTTGACGCCGAAAGACAGTGGAATAAAAGCCTGGACAAACATGCGATATCGCATTTTTGTCCTGGCTTTTAATCCACTGTTTTCGTCGAAAAAATGCAATTTGTGTTCTATTTCTGATTTCCGGAAAGCGTCTGTGGCTTAATAAATGAAAAGAAAATGGGGAGTCTGCCAGTGCTAATATTTTAGGAACATTACAAAGTAAAGTAGGTAAAAGCACTGTTAGGGGAGAGAATTGTGCATCCTTTTTTTGTGCGTGCTTTGACCAAACTCGATCTATGATCATTGGTCGATAATGCACAATTCTCTACCCTGACTCACAGTGCTTTTACCTTCTTTACTTTGTAATCTTCCGTCTGTCGCTTACATTCTGATTTTGCACTTTCTAGTGCAATCTTCCCATCGTATGTTTTGTTGTTTATGTTCTCCCCTTCTACGTCAGCCATCTTTTGACAAACGGATGAAGTCTTCAAAAGTGCCCCCACCCGGATTTGCCCTGGGGGACTTGGGTGGGGTTAACTACTTTTTAGTTCCCAGGGTCATTCTGGTCAGCCCCACACGGTGGGTTTTCCCCTCTATTCTGGCGCATGTGTTTCTGTCTACCCATGCCCCTATTAACCTGTATTTTCATTTTTTAAACTCTCCCTACTGTCTGCGCTGCCTGTAGCTTTTGATATTGGATGTGTGTTGCTAAATGGTCTTAGGGTTATTTAGCGTATTAGACCGGCTGGCGACATACATTCAATATTTCGTTTAGGTTTTTTTTTTCACAAGCAGTGCAGGCACGTCCTGAGAAAGTCTTGTTGCTGTCGGGACGTTAAGCAATGTACAACCAACCAACCATCTTCAAGAGTGAAGTGTGTCATGTTTGATGGTATCACCTCAAGACGACAGAGGTTTTCCTGTCAGAACACAGACAGTTCATAACTTCCCGATCGATATTTGCAGCCTCTTTTAACTTGCACCCATCCACCCTTTCACACATCTTTACACCCCTCCCCCTAACCCCCCCCCCTCCCCACCCATTGGACCTTTCCACTCCTCCTCACCCTCTCCTCCTCCCCCACCCGCCCCCCTCTGTAGAAAGCGAAAAATAAGGTTATCGAATAAACACTTTTGGCCAATTACCGCAAAAGCAAACATAAGAAAATCGGACCTGACATTCGTGATGTAATAAGTTGGCAGTCGTATTTTTCACTCACGGTATCCACGCTAGAATCATGGGTTTCAACCCGATTTTCTCTCTTTCAAAATAATATAAACCCAGTAAACAAAGGTCATCGGGCCCACGACGGCCGCAGTGGGCCCGCGCACGAATGTGGACTAACACGAATGTGCGCGGGCCATCTGCGCCCGACGTGGGCCCGAAGACGTTTTGTTATTGGGGCAGAAAAAAAGAAAGAAAGAAATGAAAGAAAATGCAAGTATCTCATTTTTTTTTCTGCCTGCAGTCGTTTATTTCTTTCGCTCGTTTTTTTTTTCTCCGTCATCCATCATTCGACAAACTGTACACTGGTTGCCTCCCTCGATTACTGATCAGCGATAGCGAATCGATGAAGGCAACCAATGTGGACCAACGTATGAGATGTCGGGACAAAAATGTGTCATGTTTGATGATATCGGTCCTAGACGGCAAAGTTGTTCCTGTCAAACTACCGGCAGTTTGTAACGGCAGGGTCGATATTTTTCTCTCTCTTTTTTTTTTTCCTTTTTGTTTGGGGAAGGGTAGGTGTGGGGGGTGGTGGTGGTGGTGGTGGGGGGGGGGGGGGGGTGAAAGACCCTCCAAACAGCCCCCCCACCCACCCAACCACTTCCCCACCCCCCGACCTCCACAAATTCACACTGGCTACCTCCTCGATCCTTTACCTATGATTATCCGCACACTGGTTGTCTCTTTCGATTCGATACCGCTTTATCAGCGGTAGCGAATCGTGGGAGACAACCATTGTGGATTATGCGTAGCGGATCGAGAAAGGTAACCAGTGTGTCCCTTCCCCAGCATTTCTCTCCCTTCAAGGAAGGAAAATTCAGACAGTTTACGAGGGCAGTTTATCATCCGGTCTCCAGAGATCAAAATGAGCGTGTATCATTTTATTCCTGGAGCCAATGTCGTGGGCATCGTCTAACGACTTCGGACTAGTCGGTTGGTTAGTTCGGGGTTTGACGTCCACGGCACTGGAGTCATAATGGACTGCCCTAGCGGGCGGGTTGTGGGGGGGGGGGGTGGGGGGTGGGGGGGGGGGGGCAGGGACAGCTATTGCCTGCGGAGTACGACCTGAACGCTGATCGGTTCAGGCGCGCTGCAACCGTGCCTTTTTGATTTCACAGGACATGCTATCCGAACAAGCCCGAGGCTTTTGCCTGGATTAATTGCTGGATATGCATTAACCCTTCTAGCCCCGGATCCCTACAGCAGGATTTGGCTTGACCTTGATAATTCAAGGGTAGTGCCAGATTAGCTTGGCGCCTGAAGGCGCCAAGCTAATCTGGCACTACCCTTGAATTATTATGGTCAAGCCATCTCCTGCAACTGGTACATAGTCGCTAGGCAACACCTCCTAAATTTGAGAAATGGGACCTTGGGGACAAAAGGGTTAAGTAACAGAATGCAAGCATCCCCGGCCATCCGCCTATTTGTTGTATCATAAGTTTGATATAGGCGATGTTATTTACATGGGGAAAAAAATGTGGTTTTGACCCTTTGGGTGTCGGTAGCGGGTTTAGTCGCGATGCGCGACTAAAACCGCTACCGACACCCAAAGGGTTAAAAAGCTTTGTCTTAATCTTATATCCGCTCTTGGTAATGTGATAAGCGAAGTTGACTGTTATTTAGCGCGATGTAGGATACGGCACAGGGAGGAGCCAAGCTAATCGGACTCGACGTCAGATTAGCTTGGCTCTTCCGGGTGTCGTCTCCAGTACTTGTTGGTATATCCGTGTCGCGCGTCAGGACTGAAGGAGAGCCCAGAAATTACGTCTTGTACGCTGCCGTTATATGTCAGAAGCCAGTGTGTCCATTTTTGAGAAAAGCGGCGATTTTCATTGAATAATCATGACAAAAATAAATAAATAAATAAAATTATTTTTAAAAAAGTGAACCAAATGGGTTTTCATTTAACAGCAGTACGTAAGGATCTGCCTACAGACAGTGCGGCACTGCTAACAACCACAGGCATCGGACGGGTGCGTGTTGATATGATGATAATAATACAAGAAATGCAATTTATGCGAGTGAGACCTCGCGCGCACGCTACACGCTGAACCTGCTTAAGTTGTGCTTATGGTTGAGCTTGTACCCTGTGGGCTCATGAGGATCTATGCCTCTTGGAGACGTTTAAAGTGCTCTCTGTCCGCCGTGCTTTCGCTCACGTTTGTTGTTTCGAGTCGCCTTTTGCAAAGAAAAAAGTGTGTGTGTGTGTGGAGGGGGGTGGGGGTGGGTGGGAGGGGGAGAACGTATACCGGAAGCATATTTCGAGCTGTATTTTCGTGCGTTCATCGATTCCATTTTATTTCCGCTTCGTGGCTTGTACACAGCCACTAATAAAAAGCAGATACCTTGGTCCTTGAGTTCACAAATACAATTACATTATATATGCTCTGCATTCTAATCGTAAATTGGCAGACGAAGGCTTAGGATTTAGCGAAATCTGCGTTAGAAGCATGTTCTACGATGTTCAGACGTTGTATGAAGTGTCAGAAATTGAGCAGGCCGATGTTTCAGTCTTATAATTTAATAATAATAATTACGGTATTTATAATGCGCTTATCTTATAATAATTATAACTCTAAACCCGCACTCACAACTCGCATACGCATGCGCACGCTTTATACAATGACTCACGTACCACAAATAGTGAAATACATTACTGACGACAGTCAGCTTGGGGTGGGGAGTGTGGTGATATAGCGCTAGAACTGTTAAAAGAGGTGAGTTTTGAGGGCGGACTGGAAATGAAATGAAATGAAACTTTATTTTCCAAGGATAAAAGAATAGGTGCGCAGACCTTTTTTCATTCTTGTTCTTGCTACAAACTACATGAAAACACACACGCACGCACGCACGCGCGCGCACACACACACACACACACACACACACACACACACACACACACACACACACACACACACACACACACACACACACACACACACACACGCACGCACGCACACACACACACACACACACACACACGCACGCCGGCACGGACACGCGCTTGCACACACTCACACACACACCCACGAACACACGCACGCACACACACAGAAGTACGTAAATCAGAGTTAGGTCAGGCCCCGCTACGGCTCAAACATTGGATTAAAGGCCGGGACAAACGTGGTATCGTGATGTATGTCCGGGGCCTTCAACCAACGCCCGCGTCAGACGAAGCACAGTCCCGACCCACGTCTGGCTAATATGTATTCATACGGAAGGAGGAGAGAGAGAGTGTTTCTGACGGAGAGAGTGTTCCAGTGTGTTATATGTTCGATCAGTGCAGAATACTTCGTACTGCTTCGTTATCCCCCGTGTATTGTATTACACAGGTCTACTTGTGACGGGCGCCTGTGGTGCCGTGCTAACAACTGTGTGTTCTTTTCGCCCTCCTATCAAGGTCAGACCGCCGCTCTAGTTTGAGTGATGAGAAAATTGACCCCGGGGGGACGGGCTGATGGCGGTTGCTGACCTCCCCTCCCCCGGAGTAGACGTCCCTCCCATTCCCCAGATGACCCGGTCCGATCAACTGCTCTCCCTCCTAAGCTGTTTCTTCCTCCACCCACCCCCCACCCCCCCCCCCCCTTTCCCCATTCTCTATCACATCCGCTACCCGTACTGTTTCCACCTCAACCCATCACCCGGACGCACTACAGCAGGAGATGGCTCGACCATGACAAATCAAGGGTAGTGCCTGCAGGAATCATCGCGACAATAACTGCTTCCGACAGCCAAAAGTTAAACTTGCTCAGCGTGGATGGTAGATCAAGGCATTAAGGTAACCAGGCACTACCCTTTAGCTGACACGCTTGTTCAATCTCTACTTCGGCGTTAACCCATTCAGCCCTGACGCACTGCAGCAGGAGATGGATCAACCATGATAATTAACGGGTAGTGCTAGGTTAGCTTGGCGCCGACAGCTAATCTGGCACTACCCTTGAATTATCATGTCGATCCATCTCCTGCAACTGGTGTATAGTCGTTAGATGACGCCTCCAAAATTTGGGAAATACGTGCGTGGGGTTGAATGAGTTAATGTTGAGCTGTCACGGTCGATTCTTCAGGATTTACAGCTGGAAGTGAGTTCGAGCCCTGACACCCACTAAATCGAGACAAACAGGCCATGATCTCCCATAACTAAATGACTTGCATTCCACAGAATGGAAGTCATTTAGTTCTAGGAGTCAAAGGGTTAGAGGCGCCAAGTTGTTTTGGCACCACCCTTGATTTACTATGGTCAATCTGACCCTTAGAAATGACGGTGACACCAAGCTATTTCAGCGCCGCTCTTGAACAACACTCAAACCTGTCTAGGCGACCACCTTTCTTAGCAGACCAACCTGTCTAAGCGACCACTATATAGCGACCACCTTTCTTAGCAGACCACTTATTTTTGCCGCATGGTCTTGTTTCTGCTGCATACATGACACCGTGTAAAGAGACCTACTGTCTCAGGCGACCACTTTTTGATAGTCCCTTGGCTGGTCGCTTTAAGCAGGTTTGACTGTATCACAGTCGGTCTCTCGCCTGAACTTGTATGTATCAGAGCTTTCATTTTTCCGTTTTTTGACGTAAAATCCTTGTTAGTTCCTGCTCGCCAGGGTCATTTATGTGGTGTTTTTGTGTTATAAAACTCTTAAACGTGCAAGAAATGGACTGCTTTTTGTTTTGCTTCATGTTTTAAACAGGTGGGGAAAAAATCACAAGGTCTTACTTGCTTTGTTTCATTATTATTTCTTGCCTTGTTTCATTATTATTTCTTGCCCTACAAGCTTCCCCCCCCCCCCCCCCCACCTTCTTCTTTTTCCCTCCCTCTCACCCATGTAGACGGTCTGATGTATAGTCTCACAGGCTGGTGTAGACAGCTACGGTTTTTACGATGTATATCAGTGTACAGTATTTAACTCACTCGAGACGTCCCGCATACGGATACGCGGCAAAAAGCCGCGTGTCCGTATGCGGCACGTTTCGAATGTGCTAATCCATTCCCTACCACTGTACGTACATTTTGGTTCCGGAAATCTTTTTTCATTGACGACAAAAAAGCCAAGACCGGGGAAGAAACGTGGATACAAATTGGTCCCAGCAAGAGGCATAGATCCTCATGAGCCCCGCAGTCGCGGGGGCTCGTGAGGATATATGCCTCTTGCAGCTGGATCGTGTTCACTTTATCTGGGCAGTGAATGTGTTAAGACTTGTCTTGAGTTGCAGCGATTAGAAAAAAACAAATACTCAACACTGCTACTGTTGTTGTTGTTGTTTAGTTCGGGTTTAACGTCCACAGCACCGAGGTGATCATGGACGGCCCTGACGGGCGGGTTATGGGGGACAGGGAAATCTATTGCCTATGGAGTACGACTTGAACACTGATCAACTCAGGCGCACTCCAACTGTGCCACTTTGATTTACCAGGACCTTTCAACGGACAATCTATTGAACAAATCCGTTTTCCCCCCTGGATTGTGAGTCCAGCTACCGGGGCCGGGACGGGATTCGAATCCACGACCCGGCGATTCCCTTCGCTCTCCTGCTCAGACGTTTAATAATAATAATAAAAATAATTACGGTATTTATAATGCGCTTATCCTATAATAATTATAACTCTAAGCGCGCTCTCACAACTCGCGCACGCATGCGCACGCTTTAGACAACGACTCACGTACCACAAATAGTGAAATACATTCCGACAGTCAACTTGGGGTGGGGAGTGTGGTCATATAGTGCTAGAACTGTTGAAAGAGGTGAGTTTTGAGGGCGGACTGGAAGGAGGAGAGAGAGTGTTTCTGACGGAGAGAGAGTGGGAGAGTGTTCCAGGTGGATGGACCGTATACTGAGAAGGAGCGGGGGCCGAAAGTGCTGAGTTTGGTGCGGGGGATGTGGAGGCGGAGAGGGTCGGAGGCGGAGCGGAGGGAACGGGGAGGAGTGTAGGGGTGAAGTAAGTTTGAGAGATAGGCGGGAGCGCAGTTGTTCAGGGATTTGTAGCATTGAGACAGAATCTTGTATTGGATGCGTTAGGGGATGGGAAGCCAGCGAAGGAGTTTGAGCAGGGGAGTGATGTGGTCGGATTTTTTCTTTCTGAGGACGAGGCGGGCCGCATTGTTCTGGACGCGCTGGAGAGTGAAAGTGGTGGAGTAAGGGAGGCCGGAAAGGAGAGAGTTGCGTTAGTCGATGCGAGATAGGATGAGAGAGACAGCAAGTTTGGTGGCAGCTTGTTTAACCGCCTGAGCTATTTCGGACTCTTCTACACTGCTACTCATCGCGAAAACTCATTTCGTCAACCACAGCCTTTGTAAAAGTCCTCAATTTGGGGATTACAGCCTCGGGGCCCGATGTGCTAACCTCATTACCTACCTCTGTTAACCACTCGGCCTCACACGACTCCGGCCCCCGTTTGAATCCGAGATGGGATGTGTACGGAAGGAAGAAGGAGTCTTGAGTGACTGTTTGGTGTGATAGAGGACCATCAAACGCTTTCCAAACCGGATTAATCTAACCCCGAAAACCTGCTCCTGCTTAGGAGCACAGAAGTAAATGCGGCTGAATAGTCCCAGCAAGAAGCGTAGATTCTCTTGAGGCCCTGCATTCTACAGAGAGCTCATGAGAATCTGCGCCTCTTGTTGATGTGATCGGAGGGTCCGTCCAGTGGTTATCGTAACGGGATCTGCCAATTCTCTGCCGCACTGTTCAGGAAAGGGTTTGGTGATCACTTTTGGGAACGGTGAGACCAATCTTGCACGTACGACACCCGATCGAAGTTTCCTGTCGGCGTAAAGTTGGATCCCGTTTAGGTTTCAAGCACGGTTGGTTTCGTTTATTGGCCACCTTTGTAATGTTGATAAAGAGGCGGGTTACAGTGTTCTTGCAATTCTCACGCCCCTGTTTCGAGTGGGTTTCTAGCGAAGTTCTTAACGGGTCCAATTTGCAACCTAAATTAGGTTCATTAGGTTGAGTTATACTCATCTTTATTGTAACATCTGTTCTTGTCAGGGTGTGTGGTTGTATGTGTGCTTTTGATATGTGGCACATTAGTTGTAACATTTAATGTAGCTTTTACTTTCTTGTACGTTTTGTTCTGCGATTTTTGGTGTTGTAACGTGCTTAGAGCATCATTAATTTGGAGGTTATGCGCTATATAAATGTACATCATTATTATTATTATTATTATTATTATTATTATTATTATTATTATTATTATTATTATTATTATTATTATTATCTTCGCTTTCTTACAGTTCTTCTGATGAACTAGTCCCTGTTGAGACAGATAGTGTTTCTGTAGCCTTCGTCAATTCAACGCCAAAGAGTTCAGCCGTCCCAGAAAGATAGATTTAAGGCGGTGTCAGCAAGAGGCATAAATCCTCATGAGCCCGCGCATCTTGAGGGGGTATCATGAAGATCTATGTCTCTTGAGGTTGGATTTTTCCCCCGTGGGATTATAAATGGGTTTAAACTTAGATTGAGCAGATAGACAGACTGTTATTTCATTGTCAGCGGAGGGGTTGTGGTGTGTGTGTGTGTGTGTGTGTGTGTGTGTGTGGGGGGGGGGGGGGGGGGTGTTACATCGCCCTCATGAACCTTGTTTTCGGCAGTCATGGGGTTAAGCTATAGAGCAGATAGATAGACTGTTATTTCATTGTCAGTGGAGGGGTTGTGGTGTGTGTATGTGTGTGTGTGTGTGTGGGGGGGGGGGTGGGGTGGGTGGGTGGGGGTGGGGGTGGAGATGGTACATCGCCCTCATGAACCTTTTTTTCGGCAGTCAAGGGGTTAAGCTATAGAGCAGATAGACAGACTGTTATTTCAATGTCAGCGGAGGGGATGGTGAGGTTTGGGGGGTGGGGTGGGGAGGGGGGGGGGGCAGGGGTTTTGTTGGGGGTGGCGGTGGCCGGAGGAGGGCAAGGGATTTGTCGGGGGTGGGTGGTGGGGGGGCGGGGGATACATCGTCCTCACTAACCTACCTTGTGTTGTTTTTTTTTTCCAGTCTTTTGTCAGTGAAATGTGACACTTCCTGTTTCCGACTTGTACAGCCTCTCTTTCTTTCTTTCCTCCCTTTCTTTGAACCCGCTTCCACCCCACCCGGGTCTGCCCTGGGGGACTTGGGTGGGGTTAGGTACTTTTTAGTTCCCAGGGTCACCCTGGTCAGCCCCACAGGGTGAGTTTTTCTCTCTATTCTGGGGCATGTGTTTCTGTCTACCCGAGGTCCATTCACCTGTATTTGCCTTTTTAAAACTCTCCCTACTGTCTGCGCTGCCTGTAGCTCTTGATATTGGATGTGTGTTGCTGGGTGGTCTTGGCTTTATTTGGGCCCCATGTGTTAGGTTTATTTAATGTATTTGACCGGCTGGCGACATACATTCAATGTTCTGTTTAGTTGTTTTTTTCACAAGCAGTGCAGGCACGTCCTGAGAAAGCCTTGTTGCTGTCGGGACGTTAAGCAATGTACAATCAATCAATTGAACCCGCTTCCAACTGCTTTGATTTGGCTTCCAATCTTTTTTTTTTTTTTGTGGCTTCCCTGCTTTTATTGAATTGGTTTCTCTTGTTGGTTCCCTCCTACTCTTGACCTTTGAGTCGGTGCATTCTTTTTGTCCTGATAGCTTCCGCACTGGTTGTCTCCCTCGATTCGCTGCGCTCAGCGCGGCAGCGAATGGAGGGAGACAACCAGTGTGGGACGCTTCTTGTCTTGTGTGGTTCGGGTCGGGAAATTCCTTCACATTTTTTTTTTTTTTTTTTTTTTGGGTGGGTACCAGCGTCGAGGTTCCATCGCTGATTTCACCGTCTAACGCACGTCCCTGGTTAACGAAAGGAGGACAGGGGGAAGAGAATTACCGATAACCAAAGCGCCTTGATTGCGCGCCCTTGTTTAATGTGTCTGAGGGTCCTCTCCCCTTGATTCAGTCTTTCGGCCGAATTATCCCGAACAATGCGCCTGTTGCTTCGGCAATTTCCGGTCTAGTGGCGCGCGCTGTTCATCGTGCTTGGATCGTGGGCGATATACCGCGAGCTTCGAGGAGACACGCATTTCACGATGTGTATCTTGTGCAGTGTCGATTTCTTCTGTACACGTCAAGAGTACAGACTATGAGGTCGATGCTGTACATTGATGCCAATCGTGAAAACTCGTTTCTCAACCCTCGCCTGTTACGGCCGCTTAACTCATTCAACCCCGAGGCCGCATTTCTCAAATTATTTAGCTGTCACTTAACAACTATGTACCAGTTGCAGTAGATGGTTCAACTTTGATAATAGCCTCATTTCTCAAATTATTTAGCTGTCACTTAACAACTAGGTACCAATTGCAGTAGATGGTTCAACTTTGATAATATCCGCATTTCTCAAATTATTTAGCTGTCACTTAACAACTATGTACCAGTTGCAGTAGATGGTTCAACTTTGATAATAGCCGCATTTCTCAAATTATTTAGCTGTCACTTAACAACTGGTACCAGTTGCGGTAGATGGTTCAACTTTGATAATAGATGTTTTTTTCGGAAATCAGAAATAAGTCAAAATTCACGAAAACAGTGGATTAAAAGCCCGATATCGTATGTTTGTCCGGGTTATTTCATGCGCTGTTTTCGTCGAAACACGTGCAATTTTTTTTAATTTTCGAAAATAATACTAATAATACTAATAATGCATAGTATTTATATGGCGCATTTCTCATTATTTATAATATAACTCAAAGCGCAGGACATAGCCGCGAACTGAACCCAACAAGCACGCTCACGTCAATCACGCGCATTCCCTCACACACTGTACATAAACACAAAACATTCACGTGGTGCTAAGGGCAAGCTTAAGCGAGCTACTGAATTTTTTTGGAAATTTAAATTTCATTTAAAAAAAATTTTGGGGGGAAATTTTGATTAAGTGAACTGAAATTAATACCAAAGTCGTGGGGGAAGAAAGAGCCGGAGTACCCGGAGAAAGAACCCCCGACGGTCCGCCCCAATTAATGGTCGTCTCAAGGGTAGTGCCAGATTAGATTGGCGCCGTCAGGCGCCAAGCTAATCTGGCACTGCCTTTGAATTATCATGGTCAGTCCGTCTCCTACTGTAGTGCGTCTGGGCTGAATGGGTTAAGGGATCTGTACTTTTACATTGATGCAGGCCGGCACTGTGAAAAGACCTTTGTCGACTCGCAAGCTTTTGGGGGATACGTCACCCATTGAACGCTGCCTAGACAAGAGGCCTGTTTATAGACGCATTGAGGCCGTTTGTGTGCTGGTCTGTGATTTTGGACCTTACGTCCATGGCCGTAAGGTCCAAAGTCACAGACCAGCGCAGCTCTCGCCTCCTAGGCTCAGACCCTGCACACCACGACCCACACGGTATTGCGCGCGCGGCGTACTGGTGAGAAAGTCATTAAAACCGTGAGCCATTTTCTGCAGCAAATGAAACGATTGAGACAAATCCGAGACCGTTTCCAATTTCATGTCACATACCTTCTCACTTGGCCGTAAGGTTGAAAATCACAGACCAACGCACAGTTACTGCTCAGTGTCACGACAGCAGTTACAGACATATTGTTTTTCCAGCTTTTCCACATGCGCATACGAAATTTGGTAGAGTCTTGTTAGGTTATCATTCCGTTTTTGTCATGTGTAATTTGCATTTTGCTCTTGTTGATTTTTCTCTTTTTGTGTTGTTGTTCGTGGGTTGTTTTCAGCATTTGCAGTACATGGTGAATTGTGATCCAATTTCAATTGGGTAATAATTATGCTGTATCTTGCTTTCTTGTGATATACCTGCACCAGTCGAGCAAGAAATGAAATGAACTAAAACTTTATTTCTCAAGGATAAATGATTTGGTACACAGACCTTTTTCCAATCATGTCCATGCACACGCACTCACACGACACTCACACGCGTGTGATATATAAACCTAATTAAAATGGAAAGGCAAAAGGCTAATTTAGCAGTCACACACACACACACACACACACACACACACACACACACACACACACACACACACACACACACACACACAGAATGAAGGGGGGGGGGGAGAGAAAAAAATAATCTTCACAGCTAAAGACGCAGAGCGACCATGATAGTTCAAGGGTGGTGCCAGAATAGTTTGGCGCCTATAGGAGCCAAGCTATTCTGGCACCACCCATGAACTGTCATCTTCTATACGTACTATCTTGTAGTGTCAGAGTATTCAATAGGAGGGGGAGAGAGAGAGAGAGAGAGAGAGAGAGAGAGAGAGAGAGAGAGAGAGAGAGAGAGAGAGAGAGAGAGAGAGAGAGAGAGAGAGAGTTGCGAACCATCTCGGCAATAAATCGAAACTGTTCATCTCCGGAAGAAAAATATTCCACTGTTCGCCTCGGGGACTGTCAATTGCCGACGTCTGATGAGGCGAATTTTCTCCCAAAATGGCAGAGCATATGGTTTGGGCCAAGTTCGCAGTTTTTACTCGCACCGGAAAACTTCCTTCCTGAGAGAAGCGCAGGCGTGACAGACTTCGGCCAATAGATCTATCAGCTGTGATATTGGTGTACAGTTCTCTGCCATCAGGCCGGTTGCGAGCTCCCGTGCGCGAGAACGCTCGCGAGATTACGCTACTTTCACCCGAGACTAGACTTGGCGAGCCACGAAATGTGGGCAACGCTGCTAGCTGTTACCCTTGGCCGATACTGTTTTGCTGTGAATCACGTACAACATGCGGCAAAATCTAAGCTCAGATTGACAGAGAACTGTCGACGATTGCTTCTTGATCAGACCGGTGTTACATTACATACCGCCTGTTTTTGATTTTTGTGAAAATAATACTGAGGAAAACGATCTCGCAACATCATTAAACTCCATATGGCGATGAAGCCAGTCACGGTGGCATCAGAAAATAGTATGCCATGTCGTTTCCATAGCTAGTATGATTATTTAACTTATGGTGACGCGCTCTCTTGCCCAAAGCCCGCTGCGCTTTCTCGACTCTCGCGCTATAGAGCGCACTAGTTCGGAGGAACTGGCGACCTCGGTATTAGCAACAGCCTGTATCATATGTCCATTTTTTTAAAAATGAAAAGCGAGATTTTCATTGCCATACAGTGAAAAACTCGCTTTTCGTGAAAACTGACGTACTGGCTTTTGAGAGACGACGGCAGTTCTAAAATTTGCTAGTGTTTTTTCTTCTACTTTCTTCTTTCCTTATCTCGAGGTATCGCAGTAAGCCAAAGGTCCTCGGGCCGACGTCGGCCCGAGGACCTTTGGCTTACTGGGATAAGCGGTAATAGTCCTACAAAACTATTTATTACATGGTGTCATGGGGATCCAACTGTCTGTGAGGGTGCGGAAAGGTATCAGACATGGACTGAACTATAGATGGCTCCATTCTTTTGAGGAACACGGAGGTGGGTGAGCATAACCACAGCGCAGTACTCTTGATCAAACTTAGGTCAAGCAGCAGCACTGTCTGCAAGATAGTCCCCGATCACTTCGGTGCCAGTGGGACATTAAACTGGCTATAACTAACTGTCTGCAAGGGTACACAGGGACTTTGTGAAGGCGAAAAAACAGGAAGTCCATTTTTGTGAAAAGCAAGTTTTCATTGTATTACATCAGAAATCTCGGTTCTCACAAAAGTGGACTTGGTGTTTTTTCCCCCCGTTGCAGGGCAGATGTATGCCTTTAACCCATTTAGCCCCTTCAGCAAGAGATGGATTGATCATGATAATTCAAGGGTAGTGCCTTCAGGCGCCAAGCTAATCTGGCACTACCCTTGAATTATCATGGTCAATCCACCTCCTGCAACTGGCACATAATCATCAGACAACACCTCCAACATATGGGGAATGGGACCTTGGAGCTAAAAGGTAAACCATAGTAAACCAAACCAATATTGGTATAATCTCGAAAGGAGATCTGGGAAGTCTTCTGGTGGGTGGGGTGGAGCGCGTATGAGCTTTTCCGGACGTAGAGACCCCATCTTGGCTGAACCGAACTTTGGCAGCAAATCCATCTAGAATAGGTACCGTACCCTGAATAGTTCGCATCATGACTTTCGCAACTTTGGCAGCAGTGGGAGATGGATCGGTCGTATTATTGAAGGGTCGTGCAGCCTGCATGTGTTCATAAGGCTCTGTGCCTCTTGTAGATTTGCGGTGTTCGCTGTCAGACTGCGGTGTGGAGTTTCTCAATTTCTGAATGATCTCTGGCCTCCCAAGACTATATTGCAGACTTAACACCCTACTGACTCCAGCTGCTAGACAAACGGCATGTCAAATCGTCTACTGAATGGTGTCAGCAAGAGAGATAGATCCTCTTGAGCTCCTGTAACCTGCTGGGCTCATCAGTATCTGTGCCACTTGCTAGTGAAAGACCTCAGGCAACTCACAGACGCCAAGACTCACTGTGGACGCCTCACAAGTGGGGATCGGTTTGGATCAGACACAGAAACCTGCTGTCCGTGTATGGAGGCAGGGGCGATAGAGGGGTGGGGTATCCAGGGTTCCGGACATTTGGTTCCGAACATTTGGGATCTTCGATCAAAGTTCCTTTTTCGGTATTTGCCCCCCCCCCCCCCACACACACACACATCCCCCTCTCACCCCATGTGCACTCTGCTGAAACTTTATCTGGTAGATGTGTGCGTTAAGGTCAAGGTGCGTTAAGGTCCTGATTCACGGTGTAGCTTCTTTCGAGTTCAGGTTGAAGACTGCAAACGAATACGCTTCTGTGTAGGTGGGCGTTGGCCAAACCTCTGGGTTTTGGACCTTGTGGTCCCAGGCCAGAAGGTCTACAAAGACAGGCCAGCACAAACCTCTACAAGCGTGCTGCTGTGTAATTTACCAAAGGGTTTGGAAAAGGAGTCAGAAAAAAAGGATCCTATCCAGCACGCAAAAGGCCATCGAGCCGAGGTCGGCCGCAGTGGGCCCGCGCACTGTCGTGCGCGTGCCCACTGCGGCCGACCTGGGCCCGATAACCTTTTGTGTACTGGGCAGGTAATGATGAAGGCAAACAGCAGAGGAGAAATGAGAGGTACAAAAAAAAAAATTGTCATTTTCGTGAGTTATTTAGATGGACTTCGGCCCGATGACTTTTTGCGTGGTGGGAATGTTCCTTCACGGATGGAATGAAGACAGGGGCTTCATTTGCACGCCACCAAAAAACAACTGACGTGCTCCGAAACCCTAAAACACTCTTCGCTATAACCTTGCCACACAGTTAAAGAACCAAACGGCTTAAATTCCGCAACAGCAGGTCGAAGAACGTTTTGTAAGTCAAGGAAGGTGAATCGATCGTAAAAGCTCGAGTGAAGTGCCAGATTTGGCAGTCAGTTGTCAAGCATTTAGGATTAAAAGGTTGGTTTGTGTGTGTGTGTGTGTGTGTGTGTGTGTGTGTGTGTGTGTGTGTGTGTGTGTGTGTGTGTGTGTGTGTGTGTGTGTGTGTTCCCCCCTAACGCCTGTTTCGGGAAAGAAGACAGACATAAATGCCAAGTCAACTTGTATAAACAATAACGAAGAAAGAAAGAAATGTAACACTGACAATCCACAGAACTTCATGTACATTCTATTTCAATCATTGCTGAAAAGGAATCCTTTTCGTAGTCGGAGTGAAAACATGTCCCGAAGTAGAGAACGAAATTTGTGACACGTTGCTACAAAAACGTTCCTCAGCCTGTAGGAGACAGTTAGGACTGTAAAATTCACTGCCTGTATGATGACAAAACGTCCAACGCCATATTGGGAGGACGTCGGCTTTACTGGCCTTCTTTGACCCTTTTCATCCCGATACACCGATTACTTAAAATAAATTTGACCGATAGTTCAAGGGTGGAGACAGAATAGCTTGGCGCCAGAGGCGTCAAGCTATTCTGGCACCACCCTTGAACTAAAACAGTTGATCTATCTCCTAGATCTGTAATGTAGCCTTCTTAGGACAATAAGCACATTTTACAAAATCAGCCTCAGGATGAAACGGGTTAAACGAGACCGAAGGGTTGATTGCAATTGCTTGTAATTTAGAAGAAACTACCAAGTAAGTAGAAAAAAGCACTGTCAGGGGAGAGAATTCAGAAACTACCAATTAAGTAGGAAAAAGCACTGTCAGGGGAGAGAATTCAGAAACTACCAAGTAAGTAGGGAATACACTGCCAGGGAGAGAATTCAGAAACTTCCAAGTAAGTAGGAAAAAGCACTGTCAGGGGAGAGAATTCACAAACTACCAAGTAAGTAGGGAATACACTGCCAGGGAGAGAATTCAGAAACTACCAAGTAAGTACAAAAAACACTGTCAGGGGAGAGAATTCACAAACTACCAAGTAAGTAGGGAAAACACTGTTAGGGGAGAGAATTCAGAAACTACCAAGTAATTAGGAAAAAGCACTGTCAGGGGAGAGAATTCAGAAACTACCAAGTAAGTAGAAAAAAACACTGCCAGGGGAGAGAATTCAGAAACTACCAAGTAAGTAGTAAAAAACACTGCCAGGGGAGAGAATTCAGAAACTACCAAGTAAGTAGAAAAAAACATTGTCAGGGGAGAGAATTCACAAACTACCAAGTAAGTATGAAAAACACTGTCAGGGGAGAGAATTCACAAACTACCAAGTAAGTAGGAAAAAGCACTGTTAGGGGGAGAATTCACAAACTACCATGTAAGTAGGAAAAAGCACTGTTAGGGGGAGAATTCACAAACTACCATGTAAGTAGGAAAAAGCACTGTTAGGGGGAGAATTCACAAACTACCATGTAAGTAGGAAAAAGCACTGTTAGGGGGAGAATTCACAAACTACCATGTAAGTAGGAAAAAGCACTGTTAGGGGGAGAATTCACAAACTACCATGTAAGTAGGAAAAAGCACTGTTAGGGGGAGAATTCACAAACTACCATGTAAGTAGGAAAAAGCACTGTTAGGGGGAGAATTCACAAACTACCATGTAAGTAGGAAAAAGCACTGTTAGGGGGAGAATTCACAAACTACCAAGTAAGTAGGAAAAAGCACTGTTAGGGGGAGAATTCACAAACTACCATGTAAGTAGGAAAAAGCACTGTTAGGGGGAGAATTCACAAACTACCATGTAAGTAGGAAAAAGCGCTTTTAGGGGGAGAATTCACAAACTACCATGTAAGTAGGAAAAAGCACTGTTAGGGGGAGAATTCACAAACTACCATGTAAGTAGGAAAAAGCACTGTTAGGGGGAAAATTCACAAAAAAAAAAACTACCATGTAAGTAGGAAAAAGCACGGTTAGGGGGAGAATTTACAAGCTACCATGTAAGTAGGAAAAAGCGCTTTTAGGGGGAGAATTCACAAACTACCATGTAAGTAGGAAAAAGCGCTGTTAGGGGGAGAATTCACAAACTACCATGTAAGTAGGAAAAAGCACTGTTAGGGGGAGAATTCACAAACTACCATGTAAGTAGGAAAAAGCACTGTTAGGGGGAGAATTCACAAACTACCATGTAAGTAGGAAAAAGCACTGTTAGGGGGAGAATTCACAAACTACCATGTAAGTAGGAAAAAACACTGTTAGGGGGAGAATTCATAAACTACCTAGTAAGTAGGAAAAAAGCACTGTCAGGCGAGAGTGTTAAAAAACTACCTAATATGTAGGAAAAAAATAATTCTCCCCTGACAGTGCTTTTTTCTAAATTTTGGTAGTTTCTTCTTAAAGTCACTATACCTATGAAAAGTTGCGTTTGGGCCGGACAACACGGTAGTGACAATTTCCTGCTCGGAAATGGCCACCCCAAAGAATTCTGGTGTCAGAATCAGAAAGTTATCATTGCGTGTTTGCCTTGAGTTCTTGTGAAACTGAGATGTTGTTGACACTGCTATTTTCCCCGCCTAATGAGGCCAAGGCTTGAAAAAACAGGGAACGGCGCGATTTGTTGTTGAACTTCTCCGTTTATTCGATTTTGGCGGCTAATGATGTGTGCTGACGAGCTAAAGAAATGCGACGTTTTTGGTATCATCGGAAACACTAAAGTGTTTCCGATGATTCCAAAAATTTCGCATTTCTTTTGCTCTAAATTAGTTCCGCTGATTCCCAAAATTTCGCATTTCTTTTGCTTGTCAATCTATATCGTCTGAGTAGATGGCACACTGGTTGCCTCTCTCGATTCGCTGCTCTTTTCAGCGCGGCAACGAATCGTAAGGGGCATCCAGTGTGTGTGTGTGTGTGTGTGTGTGTGTGTGTGTGTGTGTGTGTGTGTGTGTGTGTGTGTGTGTGTGTGTGTGTGTGTGTGTGTAGAGGAATACTGGTGTGATATGGGCAGCATTAACTCTAAACCCATTCACCCCCCCCCCCCCCACCCGGGTCTGCCCTGGGGGACTTGGGTGGGGTAACTACTTTTTAGTTCCCAGGGTCACCCTGGTCAGCCCCACAGGGTGAGTTTCCCTTCTACTCTGGGGCATGTGTTTCTGTCTACCCTTGGTCCATTCACCTGTATTTGCCTTTTTAAAACTCTCCCAACTGTCTGCGCTGCCTGTAGCGCTTGATATTGGATGTGTGTTGCTAAATGGTCTTAGCTTTATTTAGGCCCCATGGCCTAGGTTTATTTAACGTATTGGACCGGCTGGCGACATACATTCAATATTCTGTTTATTTTTTTTTTTTTTTCAGAAGCAGTGCAGGCACGTCCTGAGAAAGCCTTGTTGCTGTTGGGACGTTAAGCAATGTACAATCAATCAATCAATCTAAACCCATTCAGCCCTGACACACTACAGCAACAGATGGGTCGACCATGATAATTCAAGGGCCAAATTAGCCAAGCTAATCTGGCACTGCCCTTGAATTATCATTGTCGATCCATCTCCTGCAACTGGTGCAGTCATTAGATGACGCCTGCAAAATTTGGGAAATTACGGCCGTATCGGGCTGAATGAGTTAACCTTTTGGTTGTCGGTAGCGACGTTTGTCGCGATGACTCCTGCAGGAATCAACACGACAAAAGTTGCTGCTGACAGCCTAAGCGTAAGCTGTTGGGATAATAATAATAATAATAATAATAATAATAATAATAATAATAATAATACCGTTATTATAGAGGTGCTTTTTCTCAATTTTAAGAAACTCATCATAGGGGAGACCATGACTAAATTTAGCACCCCTCCTCGCCACCCCCTCACCACTCAGTTCGCTTGTCTAGTCATTGTGCCAGAGGTGCGAAATGCCCACATTTTGGCGTTATCCTCGGAGGACTGCATTACAATTCAGGAGACAGGTCGACCATGATAGTTAAAGGGTGGTGGCAGAATAGCTTGGCGCCTATAGGCGCCAAGCTATTCTGACACCACTTTTGAACTATCATGGTCGAGCCATGTCTTGCTATGGTGTGTCGCGGGCCAAATGAGTTATAACTGCCATTTGTCGAATGTTGGTGTCGCGTTTGTGTCTATGATAATGAATAAGTAACTGCGGTCAAAGCACCCCACCCCACCCCACTCCACCCCACCCCCACCCCCACCCATTACCCCTATACCAGGGTATGTAGACAGGACTACGGTGTGGAAGGCGGGACTACGTCCTCACAAGACCCACTAGGCAACAATTTATGCCTGTATCTGACAAAATATAAGTCGATGTTGTTCATTTCAAACATCTGCTAGCTGCAAATAGATTGGCACACCTGCAGCTCTTTGCAGAATTTCTAAAGCTGGCGGGAAATTGTCATAGCTTAGAGAAATCGGTGATCTTTTGGTGTGCAAAATTTGATCGATAACGTGTCCGATTCGTTGGGACAGACTCTGCTGCAAAACAGCGTCCACGCTACACAAAATGCACTTGTCAACATTCTTGCGGGTTGTACAAGTGGTATTATGTGTTTAAATTAGGGAATTTTTGTCTCTTTGAAGCTGAAAAGGGTGCATGATGTTGGGACTACAATGTGCAGGAATGGTCGCAGTTGCGCCGAGATGGCCTACTGTGTGAAGAATGTGGACTACAATGTGCAAAAATCGCTGCCTCCCAGCCTACGTTGAATTGTTACACTTACTCATTATGTAGCTGTCTGATTTTAATGTACAGTAAAATACTCTCAATAAACTAGTTGAAATTCCATTAAAAGGTCAAATAAAGATACATGCCAGAAAACAAGAAGTATGATAGAGGCAAAGGAAAAGTGTCTGTTATGACAGAATGCATTTGGCTTTGCTAAAATACCCCGGGTGGAATGTTGACTATTTTATATGAGGCACACAAACATTTGTGGGAACAACAAACACAACACACGTTACACCCAAGTCATGTCAGCTGCATGCAATGGCTTATGTTACTTATTGATGTTGATTGACTAACCTTTGACTAACTCCTATTTAGGTCCCCCTTAAACTACATGACTTTTTGTTTCTTTCATATTTGCACGAAATTTCAGACGACAGAAAGTCAGGCTGAAAACCACTTTATTCAAAATTTGTTGGAAACATTTTTATATGTATCCACCTACCTATTGACATACCTATTTCTTGATCTCTTTTACCTTGACCTTTCTGATGGGTCATCCAAATTAGTATGCATAGGAAGATCTTACCATCAGGTGTCTTTGTACTAAGTTTGGGCTTCTGGTTGTGAATAGTATATGAGGAAAAAAAAAGGTCTTTTGTCAAAATATTGCTAATTTTGACGTATTTCCTGATCCCCTGTGACCCTGACTTTTGGGAGAGGTCACTAAAATTGGTACGTTTAGAAAGGTCTGGCCTGGGCCAAGTTTGAAGTCTGTGTCTTGAATGAAAAATACCATTGTTAAAGTTTACGGCGGACAGACGACCACTGGCCCATTTCATAGACTTACTTTTTCTATTGCACATGAGCCAAGAAGTGCATGGTGGACCACTTCAATCCGGGCAGAATATTCCCACAAAAGGAAGATGAAGAAGAAGAAGAAATACGGTTGGATTTAGAAACCTTGCTTGTTTTTTAAGCCGTAAGTAACTATGGTAAAACGACTAACAGCTGATGTTAGTCATGTTACCAAAGACACGAAGAGCTGTGGGTATGCTCATTCTGTGTTTTCTAATGAATAATCCAGACCAAAAAGGTGACTGCCAAGCGTGTAAAATGCAAAGAAGTACCCAACGGAGAAAGAAAGACGCTTAGAAAAGACGTCATTTTTACTTTTCCCGCACTTTTGTTCTTCCTTTCCTTTTCTTTTATTTTACGTCACCTCCTTCAGTTGCCACATTCCTTCTGCGAATGAAGATAAGTAGCGGCTGATCTCTCTGTTTGTTTGTCTATTTTGACAAAGGGTATTTACCCGAAATATTAATAAATTGTGTTGTACCCATCTTTTCTAAGCGTATTTCTTTCTCTGTTGGGTACTTCTTTGTGTTTTCTAATGGTCATATTGCAAGCTTCACCTAAAGAATATGTATATTATGCTGAACAGCTTGCAAGCTGTGAAACAACAAAATATTCTGTATCTTTATTGTGATATATTGAACCAGATGTAAATCGCAACACGACTGACAAGATGACTGTCAGTCGTGTAATGAGACTGTCAGTTGTGTTACAAAACTGTCAGTCATGTTACGGACAAATTTTACCTTTTTATTCAGACGTAAATACAATATATTCCCACCATAGTTTGAGGCTTTTAATCGTCTTACATCAGTTCACCATTAAACAAGACCTGATGAACCATAACCCACAAAGTCCCTGCTATATGAGAGCTGTCCTCCCTGTCACGGGTCTGGTACCTTTTGTCTTTGACCTGATCCTGATGTTGAAATATCTACTATTGAACAAGATGAAAATTTCATCCAAAAGCCTACGGCATTGTTTGGAGCTCACATGCTTTTTCTTTTAGGAACATTGACAGTTGTTCATATTTTTAATCTTATCCTTCTGATCCATTTCCCTCCTCTCTAAACCATCCTCTGATCAACACACACGCCGGCACACACAAATAAAGACGGACACACAGTGCTTCTCGCCATTAGTATGCTCTGTGGGCTGGAGTAGCGACAGGAATTCTGAAGAAAAATAACAGGAGCAACAAAATGACGTCACTATAAGAATGACGTCATGGCATCGCTAGTCTCAGGACGCTGTGTACACAGTGACGAAATTGATGTTTCACATCACTCATCTGAAATGCACACAGCTCTTCTAGGGCTGACTGTATGATGGGAGTATATGGTGGATCCAAAACTTGCAAAAATGAATTAATTATTATTTAAAAAGTTGAAGAAGTACAAAGCTAGCTAACGAACTTATCCAATGTCGTTCTCCATATACTAGCTATATCCAAACTTTCAAGTAAATATGACAAAAAATTAAGGACTCTAATCTGGGTCAACCGACTTTCTATAAACGGTCTTTTATGTCTTCAGTGAGACATCCAGTTACAACATGCTCGGAGGCTCTCTTAGCCACCCATTAAATAAAGTATTTTGCCAAGTTTCAAGCTCTTGCGTACAGCAGTGATGTGAGATTCTCTTGTCTAACACACACACACACACACACACACACACACACACACACCACACACACACACACACACACACCACACACACGGTCTTTCGCACCAAATTTTGCGTTCAGCAACGAGGTTAGCGTAACTAGACATGATGGAAGTTTTATCTTGTTACTTCAGTTGTCAGAGGTTTAGGCCTGTCCGCCTTCGACATCCTGGACATGCTATTAAATTCCCCCCACCGCGACCCATCCTAATAAGTCCCTTCTATAAATAGAAGGGACTTAAAAAAAAGAACAGCTGGTCACATCTTTATGTTTTTACCAACTTTTTTGTTTTGCAGATATAATTTATTTTCCATAATACACATTATTCGCCTAAATATCATTTTTGCTTTACTTCAAATGTTAATTTTTGTTTTGGCATTTGGAAATGTCATACCTACTAGTTGCACTGCAAGCACTTCAAACAAGATATGTTTCCTGTTTCTGTCGTGTACACAGTGTAGTCCCAAAATCTTCACACCATAGGCCAACTGAGATCGTCTTTTGCACAGCGTAGTCCCAACATCAGATAACCTTTTTCAGTTCGAAGTACACTAAAATTCCCTATCCTAACCACTGTTGTCATTCGTACAACCCACAAGAATGTTAACACGTGTATTTAGTGTAGTATAGACGCAGCTAAGCAGCAGAATCTGGCCTTACGAATCAGACACGCGATCGATCAAGTTTTGCACACGTAAATCTCGCCGATTTTATCAAATTATGACAGTTTGCGGCTATATTTTCTACCTCTGCAACTAGCTACAGGTGCGCCAATCTATTTGCAGTTAGGGGCTTACAATTTGTCTGATCCAAGCATAAATTGCGGCGGCCTAGTGGGCCGCACGGGACGTAGTCCTTATCTCCGCTACGTGCACAGGCGTAGTCCTGTCTACATACCCTGTATACCTCCCTCCCACCGCATCATCACTCATTTTCACTTGTAATTTCCATTCGTCTGGTGCGAAGGGTCGCGTTTCTTCGTATGATAATGATTTGCTTTTTCTTTTGCTTTTTTTTTTTTTCTTTCTTTAAAGTCATTTTTGTAAGACGTTTGAGCAAAGCCCTTTAAAGTTCCAAAAGAGCGTACACTGTATTATGAGATAGGCCCAGAGAGCACGTTTTCCAATGCGTAAACACGCAATTTTCTACCCCCCAAAAATAAATCCCTGTTTCTTTAAAAAAAAAAAAAAAAAAAAAAAGGTCAAATCATCTGCCTTCTCAGTTCAACCAGCAGAAAAGCATCTTGTACAAAAACAAGTAATTGTAAGTGCAGAAACAGACGTTAGTTGTCGTTCTCAGCACCAGGGGGCGAGAGATGGGCCCGCTCGACCGCGAAAGCTCGAGTGAAGTGCCCGATTAGCTTGGCGCCTGTCAAGGCGCCAAGCTAATCCGGCACTTCACTCGAGCTTTCTCGGTCGATGCCACCTTCTCTGACTTACACAACGTTCTTGGGCCTACTGCTGCGGAATTTAAGCCGTTTGGTTCTTGAACTGAGTGACAAGGTTAGAGCGACGAGTGTTTTAGGGTTTCCGAGCACGTCAGTTTTTTTTTTTTTTTTTTTTTTTTTTTTTTTTTCTCGTGCAAATGAAGCGCTGTCTTCATTCCATCCGTGAAGGTACATTCCCACCACGCAAAAGGCCATCGGGCCGATGTCGACCGCAGTGGGCCCGCGCACTGTCGTGTATATGTGTCACTGTCGTGCGCGGGCCCACTGCGGCCGACATCGGCCCGATGGCCTTTTGCGTGCGGAGTACAGCCGTTTTCCCTGCCATTCCTGTCTCTCATCATCACGCGAGAAGGCGCATGGAGCTAGTTTTCGTGGAACAGTCAGTTCGCTATTATGATTTATGTCTGTGATCGTAAGGAACGTACAAGGTTTACTTTGAGTGTGTGTTGTTGGTGGTGGGTTTTATTTTGGGTTTTTTTGTGCTTGGTTGTTGCTTGCCTCCTCCTCACCCCCCTACCCCCCCCCCCCCCCCCCCACACACACACACCTACTCTTGGAAAATGGCCCGAACCCATTATCTGCACGTTGTATAGATTCTCATGAGTCCCTGCAGTCTAAGGGGTCCATTAGAATTTATAATCTTGCGGATTTAGCAGCCCTAGATTTGCTTTCTTTCTAACTGCGGAGACGGAGAAAGTCACTAGAAAGAAAGTATGTGCCTGAAAGCAAGGGTGGGAAATTGCAGCTGCTAGTTTAGAGAGGGTTTAAAATAACGATGTGTCCCAGGCGATTGCGCAAAGCATTCACGTCTATTTTCAGGCTTTTCTGTAGGGCTGACTCAAGGACAGATTATATTAATTAATTAAGGCACATGAGAGTTATGCTTTTAATCTGGTTTAGCAGGCGGACCGAAAGTTACTAATATATAACTTTTTCCCAGCAAGCAAAGGTCCACGGGCCCACGACGACCGCAGTCAAAATTCCAGCTTCCCACCCAGGGAAAACCTGGCAGACCTTCTAGGTTACACAATAACGGGAAACAGGACGAAAACATTGCAGTTGTTAAATTGCAGGAGGTTTCAAAAAGTGCGCGAACCGAACGAATGCATTCCTGGAAAAGTGTCTCGGCTTTTCCCCCTTGCAACTAAACTTGCTGATCTTCCAGTGCGGAAAACAGCGGAAAGAAGGAAATTAAAGAATCCTTAAAGTTATTCTCTTAACTGCCGGGCCAGTGAACGCAACCCACCTGCAAGAGACATAAATCCTCATGAGCCCCCGCAGTCGCGGGGGCTCATGAGGATTTATGTCTCTTGTTGGTCCTTTGTTTTTTGTTGCCCATTGTTGGTCCGATCTCATATTTGTGTTCTTCATGCCGATGTGGGTCAGTGTGCTTTCGTTTCAGACGCGAAAATTGTGATCACTGACAGCGAGTGTTAAACTTCCTGTTCAGTTCTCTGTTAACACCATCGAGGCTTCGTGCTTTATGCGGATACGCGGGTTAATACCGCGTATCCGGACGCTGCAGGTCTGGAATGAGCCAATGCTACGCCGCGGGTTGGCCTTTAAAAAGCGTGTGGCATTTTTGTTTTATTAATGTCTATTTCTGTGGAACCCCTTATCTGCTGCTAAATAATGGAGTCAACTGTAAAAGGCAGAGTCATCAATGTTAACTTATTGGCGTCTGCTGCTTACGTCCGGAAACCAATATTACTCGATGAGTGTTGTTATATTTTTGTTACAAGGTTACATTTTGTCAAGCCGCTGATCAGTCATGATCCCTTCATCTATGGAAAGGGATAAAGTTTAATTTCAGCAAGTAAACTGATTTTTTTTTTTTTAGCTGAAAAAGGAATACATTTTCATTTCAGCAAATTGAAACTGAATCTGAAAAAGATAAGTTGAAATTGAAACTGCAAAGGTAACTAGTTTCCTTTCTGCAAGTAAATTCAGTTTGTGTAACTGAAAAAGGTTAAATTGTCTTTTCTGTAAGTAAATTTAATTTCTGAACTGATCAGTGATACATTTTCCTTTCAGAAAAAAACCAACAAACAAACAAACAAAAAACAAAAAACCAGCAACTGAAAAGGGATACGTTTTCATTTCAGCAAATACATTGAACTCGACACTGAAACGGGATAGCCTACATTTTTATTTCAGCAAAAGGGATAATTTTTCCTTTCCCCAACTACACTGAATTTCTGCAGCTGATGCTGAATAGGTTTACATTTTCCACCTGCAGTTTAACTCATTCAGCCACCACACACCACAGCAAGACATGGATCGAGCATGACAGTTCAAGGGTGGTGCCAGAATAGCTTGGCGCCTATGGGCGCCAAGCTATTCTGGCACCACCCTTGAACTATCATGCTCGATCTGTCTGTAGAATTGTCATACAGTCCCTCAGAGGGCAACTTCAAAATTTGGGGATTTCTACCCTGGGGTAGGGTGTGTTTATAGAATTTCTGCCGCTGAAACTGAAGAAGGGTTAGATCTTCCTCTCCGCCAGTGAATTTGTCACTGACAGTCCATTGTATGGATGCGATCTTGATAGGAGCTTGCCCTGCGACACGCCGGCAAGGCCAATGAATGTAGTTGTATTGATTCTCAGTGTTTGTGGAATTTAGAAGTGATCCATCACCCGCCATCGCCTGCTCTCGCCCAGTGGGCAAGAGGCACCTGGGCCGAGGTCGACCGCAGTGGGCCCGCGCACGGTCGTGCGCGGACCCACTGCGGCCTGTCCTCGGCCCGAGGACTTTGTGTGTGCTTGCTGATAAATTTGGACGTTTCACTTTTGCGCGTCTGAAGCAAAACGGCAGTGGCATTTACTCTTGGAAAATGAACAGAATAGATTTTTGTTTTTTTAAACAGGATTTAGGAATGTATGTATTGTCTTTTTGTAAGTGCAGTAGGCCATGTGTGTGTGTGTGTGTGTGTGTGTGTGTGTGTCTCTCTCTCTCTCTCTCTCTCTTTCTCTGTGTGTGTGTGTGTCTGTGTGTGTGTGCGTGCGTGCGTGCGTGCGTGCGTGCGTGCGTGTGCGCGCGTCTTTTCGCGGTGTGCTCACGGTACAGGCGCATGTGGGTGTGGTTGTGTGTGTGTGCGTGTGTGTGTGTGTTCGTGCGTGCGTGCGCGCGCGCGCGCGTACATATGGAGAGGTTTTATTCCCAGTCCACCACTGTGGTCTTACAGCGTATGTTTAATTATAGATAGTAATGTCTGCACCATCAGCCTGGGGCTCTTTGGTGTTCAGTAAACTGACAACAATTTCAGAAAACACAATCTGCCTCCGCTCACCGTCAATGGGTTAAGAAATTGTGTCGTACACGTCTCTTTTTAACCTTTTAGCACCCAGAACTGACTTTCATTTGATAGAATGGTAGTCATTCAGTCCTGGGAGTAATTTTTTAACCTTGTAGCACCCAGAACTAACTGACTTTCATTTGATTGAATGGTAGTTATTCAGTCCTGGGAGTAATTTTTTAACCTTTTAGCACCCAGAACTAACTGGCTTTCATTTGATAGAATGGTAGTTATTCAGTCCTGGGAATAATTTTTTAACCTTGTATAACCCAGAACTAACTGACTTTCATTTGATAGAATGGTAGTTATTCAGTCCTGGGAGTAATTTTTTAACCTTGTAGCACCCAGAACTAACTGACTTTCATTTGATAGAATGGTAGTCATTCTGTTTTGGGAGTAATTTATTTTTACTTTTTAGCACCCAGAACTAACTGACTTTCATTTGATAGAATGGTAGTTATTCAGTCCTGGGAGTAATTTTTTAACCTTTTAGCACCCAGAACTAACTGACTTTCATTCAGTTCTGGGAGTAATTTTTTTAACCTTTTAACCTTTAACCAGAACTGACTTTCATTTGATAGAATGGTAGTCATTCAGTTCTGGGAGTTAAAGGGCTAAGCGCGTTTTTTGTTGTTGTTGCTGTTGTTTTTTGTTTTGTTTCCTGCTGGTTCTGGGGGTATACATTTATAACTGCCGCATATATTGGGGCCACCCAGCAGCAAGCTGCTGGATGGCCCCAATATATGTCTATGTACCTCTCGCAGACGAGGTGAAATGTATCGGTCACGCACAGTGCCTGTTTCCCATGGATAATGTTCAAACATTGCCACGGGGAACCAGATAGGACTTCGAGTGGCCGTGAGCTACTGCAGTGAGGTCGTGGCATATTTCTTTCAAGGGAGTACCTGTCTGTGCGTAATTGAATTTGTGTCCATGGGAGAGAAAATGGAAAAGAAAACTACACATTCTATTTAACCTGGAGGTTTTTTTTTTCTTCTTCTTCTACTTCTTCTGCGGCATCGAAAAGCGACGTATTTTGCAACACTGAAACATCACTCTTTGCGGGCAATTTACCGTTCCAGCACGGCACTTTTTATTTTAATATTTTGAAGGAACATAATTACTGTCAAGAAAATCCTTACAATGAAATCAGACCAAAAATGTTGATTGCCAGTCGTGTAAAATACAGAGAGAAAACACCGAAGAAGAAAGAAACATGCTTGAAAAGTTGCATCTTCCCATCACGAAAAGATAATTTGCAAATCGTGTCTTGTTTGTATGTTTATTTTGAAAAAAAAAAGGCCTTGAGCGGCATTATTCATATCAAGTCATAAATACTTCATTATCCCACGAGGGGGCAATTCCAATTAGGCCGGGAGCATATAAATAACGTTGTAGCAGTCATTTCTAAGGGCGTTTCTTTCTTCCTTGGGTTTTGCCATCCAAGACTCAATTGTGTTGTATTTAGTTTGTCCTTTTTAAGCGTATTTCTGTTTTTATTGGGATTTTCTCTGCATTTTACACCAGCTTGTCGCGATTTTTAAAAACCCATTTAGCCCAATTTGATCTCGATTTTTTCCCCGACTTAGCCCCGACGCTCTACAGCAGGAGCTGGTACATATTCATTAATAAATCCATTATTCATTAGGTAACACCTCCAAAATTTGGGAAATGTGGCCGCGGGGCTAAAAGGTTAAAGGGGAAATAATATTTGTCTTTCAACAAGTGCTAAAAGGTGCTGAAACCAAACCTCGGCAAAACAGCTTTGTGTGTGTGTGTGTGCGTGCGTGCGTGCGTGCGTGCGTGCGTGTGTGTGTGTGTGTGTGTGTGTGTGTGTGTGTGTGTGTGTGTGTGTCACACACACAGCGAAGCCTTACACAGTTATCTCATGTCTTGGGATCTTTCACCCCTTCACTTGAACAACCACCCAACTGCTAGAGGAATAGATCCTCATGAGCCCCCGCAGTTGCGGGGGCCCATGAGGATCTGTGCCTCTTGCTGAAACCAACTTATGCCCACGTTCGGGGGTTCTTTCTCCGGGTACTCCGGTTCTTCCACCCCCCACCCATCCCCCCCCCCCCCCCCCCCCCCCGCACGTTGGTACCGGTTTCAGGCCACTTTACAAATTTCAAATACAAGCGACCAGAAATCTCTGTAACTTCTGTAGCTGAACTGGCCCTTCGTCTGTCTTGTACTGTGTTTGTCTTAAATGGCGTAAATCCGTGTCTGTTACGTGAGTGTGCGTGTTGGGTTTCAGTTCGCGGCGCTTTGAGTCGATTCGCCCAAAAATTGAGAAAAAGCGCCTATATAATAACGGTATTATTAGTATTACGTTCCTTTGACGGCCGGGGATCTTCGACGTTAAATTTGCATTGATTAAAAAAAACACAGCCTGCGTCCGCTTGCATTCAAAGGGTAGCAGAGAGAGGAATAAACAAAATGCCCTCACCCATTCAGCCCCGACGCTCTACCGCAGGAGATGGCTCGGCCATGATCATTCAAGGGTAGTGCCAGATTAGCTTGGCGCCATCAGGCGCCAAGCTAATCTGGCACTACCCTTGAATGATCATGGTCGAGCCATCTCCTGCAACGGGTTCATATTCGTTTGGTGACACCTCCAGAATGTCAGGAAATGCTTCTTTACTGTTGAATGGGTTAACGTCATGTGCAGCTAAAATTTCGCATGTCTTGTATGGCACCAAGAAGCACTTGCCCGTTTCCAGGCATGTTTTTGTCGCGGAGCGCGGCAGACCTTTAATCTATCATTCGTCTTTGGCACAGACAAAAAACAAAAACAAAACAAAACAAAAAAAAAAAAAAACCACGAGATTGACACATCATTCCCCTCAAAGCCAGAGCTCGCTGCTTCTCGCTCTTGTTTTGTCTTCTTAACCCCCACTCTGCCAATGGACGCGGCAGATTATCTCTCTAAAACTTCTTTAAATTCAACGCCAAAGAGCCTCGGCCTTCCCAGGAAACTGGATACAAAGTGGGGTCAGCAAGAGGCCGCGGGGGCTCATGAGGATCTGTGCCTCTTGCAGTTGGGTGGTGTTCAAGTGAAGGTGAGTAAAGAAAGGGGAAACTTTGTAGGGCTTCGCTGTCACACACACACACACACACACACACACACACACACACACACACACACACACACACACACACACACACACACACACACACACACAACTGTTTTGCCGAGGTTTGGTGATCTATGCCTCATGCAGTCAAATTGCGTTCAGGGGGAGCTCGGTGGCTCAGTTGGTAGAGCGTTCGACTCTCGTCCGAAAAGTCGTGGGTTCGAACCCAGCTGGGGTAAAAAAAAATGTTTAGACCTCTTTTCGGTGCCCCGTCTTTGAAATCCCCTTCGCGGTTGGACAAAAGACGTTAAGCCCTAACCGTTTAACTTGTTTTTTTTTAAATTGCGTTCACTTTTTTTTCTGCTGAACAGTGAAGGGGGTTATTTTCTAGAACTCTTCTGCAGCAGAGGTCAGATTCTCGTGGGTTTCCGTCACGACACCAGATCTTTAAAAGTCTGCCTCTCGACACCAGAGCTTTAAGTCTCCCCTCACCGCGGCGCGCGAAAAGGCGAAGCCACTGCTTATCTTTCTCACAGACTCACAAGATATCGGCGCCTTTTGGCCGAGTCTACAGCGCACGATCTGCGAACTCCAGGGCGCGCGGCGGAGTACACATATTTCACTTCTTATGACAGTCAACATCCGTCGCTCTCGCCGCTTAGAGCGCAAAAGGTGTGGGTAAAAGGGATAAATGATTCGCACGAGATAGATTCTCATGAGCCCCTGCATCCGCAGGGGCTCATGAGAATCTATGCCTCGTGCAGATAGAGTAGGCTGGTTTTGGAAGTCAGAACTACACTGACAGTCTCGCTCATTTGTGATCATCAGTTCCGCGGTGATACAAAGCAGGATTGATGTAGTGACACAAAACAGGGTTGTTTTGGTGATACATCGCAGGATTATTCTGCAGGCAAAAGACGGCAAGTGCATTTTTGTGAAAAGCGAAATTTTCATTGTAATACCGGCAATGAAAAGCTCGCTTTTTACAATAATGGGATTACTGTCTTTCATCACATGACAGTATTGTGGTGATTGTGGCAGTATTTTTGTTGAGATACAAAGCTGAAGTTATACAAAGGATTATCGTTTGTGATGAAGAATGCAGGATTATTTTAATGATACATACATGTGCGAAGCAGTATTGACCCCCAGTATTAGAGCAGGATTCTTGTCACGATACGAAGTGGGATTATCCATTGTGGTGATACTGACGAAGCAGGATTATCATCTGTGGTGAACAACGGAGGATTATTTTAATGATACATGTGCGAAGCAGTATTAGAGCAGGATTCTTGTCACGATACCAAGTGGGATTATTCACTGTGACGAAGCATGATTTTAATTTGTGATGTACAGGACAGGATTGTTTTAAGATACACAGAACGATTAGTATCTTGATACAAAACAGGATTATCTTTTGGTGGTACAAAGTGGTGTTTGAGCAGGATTCTTGTCACGATACGAAGTGAATTATTTACTGTGGTGATGCTGACGAAGCAGGATTTTCATTAGTGGTATTTGCGAGATTATTTTAAAGATAAACAGCAGGATTAGTGTTGTGATGCAAAACAGGATTATTTTGATGATGTATTAGAGCATGATCCTTGTCGCGAAACAAAGTGAGATTATTCAGTGTGGTGAATCCAAGCAGGATTATCATTTGTGGTGTACAGGACAGGATTATTTTAACGACACACAGCAGGATTATTGGTAGTGATACAAGCCAGGATTATTGATGTAGCCGGAATTGAATTACTGAATTCCTTGTATCATTATTAAATGGACGACTGGGCTAACCAGTGACTTTGTTTTAGGTGGATGACAATACTGTGTTTATCTGCTTTGTCAAACTGAATCCACGTGTGTACCGTATTCGGGAATACTCCCCAGCTAGACTCACTCGGGGAGTACGCCACAAGTAGACTTCTATTCAAATGAGATGCGTAGCATCTCATTTGAATAGAAGTGTACTTGTGACGTACTCCCCGAGTAAGCCTGTCAGTTGAGTACTTACGCAACAGATACACGTATTTGAACTTAATTCCGGCCACGTAATAGAGAGTGCTTCAACAGAACCTTAGGTGGGTTTACGATCTTGTCATGCGATTTGATTGTCATCCCGCTTTCGCATTATCCAGAAACAAGCTACGTACAGCTTCAGTTTGTGCGTGTGTGCGAGGTGACCTTTTCTCGGTGGATGAAAACTGGATTTTCTTATAACCAAGAGTCGAGAAAGATTTTACAAACACAATCTGCTCCCGAAGAGGATTTTAGCTTGTCGGGGTGCTGCTGACGTTTTGTGCTCGTTTCTAGCGTGACAAGGTGGCGTTCCCAAAGACTTCTGTGGTGATGGATCATAGCAGAACTTGTATTGAACGACCGTATTTATGAGATACCGCCTGCCATTAGGGGACCATCATTCAGGTGGCTGTAGCCAGTGACTGTGCAAGGGACCATCATTCAGGTGGCTGTAGCCAGTGACTGTGCAGGGGACCATCATTCAGGTGGCTGTAGCCAGTGACTGTGGCTGTAGCCATCTAAATGATGGTCTTTCATGACAGGTGACATATGTTGCCCTTCAAGACTTCTCTTGAGAGAGGAACTGTCTTTTACGGCCGTTAAAAATAATTATCGCAAGGATGCACATGGAGAGCAGTCTTAGTTGAGGGGCGAGAAGTGTCGCCTGTCATCAAAGACCGTCACTGCCGAGAAAAATTGAACACTACCCATGACTGCAAGAGGTATAGATCCTCATGAGCCCCCGCAATTGCGGGGACTCATGACGATCTATGCCTCTTGCTGAAAACACTTTGTGTCCTCGTTTCTTTGACGGCTGTGGATCATTGACGCTGAAATTTCCATGAGGTCAAAAACACAACGTACGTCCATTGGCAGTGAAGGGGTTAGGGACCATCAGCCACCCGAATCATGGTCTTTAGTGACAGGCGGTATTTCTTAAGAGTGGTCGCTCAGAACAAGGCTGGCTCCGCCGTAAGTACGAGAGAGTTGTTTTCGGTTTTCAGCAGCAGGCAGTGTACCGAAGGTTTTTAACGAGCAAAGCATCCTTGGGTGTTGCCTGACACTGGATCATTGCGGCCGGAGAGCGTGTCTGTGTGAACACAAAGGGTGTAGCGTGCGTCTCTTATCTCCATGGATTACGCGACTGACGGAGACATTTCGTCTGAGATAACGTTGAATGGTGGTGGTGGTGGTGGGGCAGTCCACGGTGGTGGGGACGATGGGGGAGTGTGGACTCTCAGCACGGGCACGACACCTCTGTTGGAACCCGAGCGCACGGGCCGTTGGTAAGGGGCAACTTGTGTTTGTTGTTGTTGTTGTACTGAACCCTTCTTTCCTGGGAAAACAAAAATGTCAGCGCCTCACAACTGCAAGAGGCAAAGAACCTCATGAGCCCCCGCATATGCGGGGGCTCATGTGGTTCTTTGCCTCTTGCGGATCCTGTTGCATATCCATGCGGTTCTTTGCCTCTTGCTGACCCTGTTGCATATCCATGCGGTTCTTTGCCTCTTGCGGATCCTGTTGCATATCCACGAGGTTCTTTGCCTCTTGCAGACCCTGTTGCATATCCATGCGGTTCTTTGCCTCTTGCGGATCCTGTTGCATATCTATGAGGTTCTTTGCCTCTTGCTGACCCTGTTGCATATCCACGAGGTTCTTTGCCTTTTGCAGATCCTGTTGCATATCCATGAGGTTCTTTGCCTCTTGCTGACCCTGTTGCATATCCATGAGGTTCTTTGCCTCTTGCTGATCCTGTTGCATATCCATGAGGTTCTTTGCCTCTTGCAGATCCTGTTGCATATCCATGAGATTCTTTGCCTCTTGCAGACCCTGTTGCGTATCCATGAGGTTCTTTCCCTCTTGCAGATCCTGTTGCATATCCATGAGGTTCTTTTCCTCTTGTAGATCCTGTTGCATATCTATGAGGTTCTTTGCCTCTTGCTGACCCTGTTGCATATCCATGAGGTTCTTTGCCTCTTGCAGATCCTGTTGCATATCCACGAGGTTCTTTGCCTCTTGCAGATCCTGTTGCATATCCACGAGGTTCTTTGCCTCTTGCTGATCCTGTTGCATATCCATGCGGTTCTTTGCATCTTGCTGACCCTGTTGCATATCCGCGTTCCTTTGATTGATGGCAGTATTCCTTGCTGAATTGGCCTTTGCTTTCAAAGACATAATTTTGCGCCCAATAGCAGTGAACGTGGCGAATGGCGATGATATACAGGCAAAGGATGGATGAGAGACGTCTGTGTGTGTGTGTATGTTGGGAGGGGGTGAGTGGGCGGGTGGGTGGAGAGGGGGGGTTGGGGGGGGGGGGAGTAGGTTGGATGTTTCGTTTTACACGATCTGAAGAGGGGTGGGGGTGGGTGGTGGAGGGGGGTATCTTTGCAGCGCAGCTTGCAGATTGAAGCGGTGTGTGGTCTTGAGGTTGGTTTTTTTTTAAATTTTTTTTTAACTCTGGTGCTGTTTGTGTTGACTTCTCTTTGGCATCTCCTCAACCCCTTCACTGCCGAGGACAATTGAACCGGGTCCAAGTGCAAGAGACATAGATCCCCATGAACCCCTACAGTTGCGGGGGCTCATGAGGATCTATGCCTCTTGCTGACGCCAATTTGAATCCCTGTTCCTTAGACGGATACATTCTTTGGCCTTGAATGAAGAAAGATTTGAAAATAGAACCTGCGACCACTGGCAGTTAACCCCTTAGCTGTTAGTTTGACCCCAAAGAGCCACATCCTTCCAATTAGCACGGATACAAAGTGGTGCCAGCAAGAGACATAAATCTTCATGAGCCCCCGCATTCGCGGGGGCTCATGAGGATCTATGTCTCTTGCAGTTGGATCGCGTTTGTGTTTTTCTGTCGGCAGTGCAGGGGTTAAGCCAAGCTATCAAGCGTGTTCTTTCTTTCTTTGTATAAGCGATGGATTGACCATGATAGTTCAATTTGGCCGGCACCTAAAATTAATACTCGCTCTTTTCTTAATCAACACAAAACAGCGGTTTGTTCCCTTTGCCCTAATAAACACCTTTCCGCCTATTTAGGTCAAGGGAAGCAACCGCGGCTTTTGTCGATCGCTCTCAGGGAGCACTTGCGTGAGTTGTCTGTAACTTAGTCACAGACTATGTTGTTAAGTTTGTTTGTTTGTCATAAGGGTATCTTAGGATTTTTGCCTGCATTACGTCAGTGAGTGTACGTTCCAAGTGAAGTGTTTTCACTTGATGGCCTGTTTCAAGAGGGGACAGTAGTCTTCTGTTTTCATAGTTTGTTTGTTTGCTTGTCATGGTGATATATTAGGATTTTTTCCTGGTAGTGAGACCACTATGTCAGTGATGTGAAGGAGAGAGAAAGAAACACAAAATGATACAGAGAGAGAGAGAGAGAGAGAGAGAGAGAGAGAGAGAGAGAGGGAGAGAGAGAGAGAGGGTTGGTTGTTAATTGTACAGAGAAAGAGAGAGAGGGTTGGTTGTTGGTTGTACAGAGAGAGAGAGAGAGAGAGAGAGAGAGAGAGAGAGAGAGAGAGAGAGAGAGAGAGAGAGGGTTGGTTGTTGGTTGTACAGAGAGAGAGAGAGGGTTGGTTGTTGGTTGTACAGAGAGAGAGAGAGAGAGAGAGAGAGAGAGAGAGAGAGAGAGAGAGAGAGAGAGAGGGTTGGTTGTTGGTTGTACAGAGAGAGAGAGAGAGAGAGGGTTGGTTGTTGGTTGTACAGAGAGAGAGAGAGATAGAGAGAGAGAGGGTTGGTTGTTGGTTGTACAGAGAGAGAGAGAGAGAGGATTGGTTGTTGGTTGTACAGAGAGAGAGAGAGGGTTGGTTGTTGGTTGTACAGAGAGAGAGAGAGAGAGAGGGTTGGTTGTTGGTTGTACAGAGAGAGAGAGAGAGAGAGAGAGAGAGGGTTGGTTGTTGGTTGTACAGAGAGAGAGAGAGAGAGGGTTGGTTGTTGGTTGTACAGAGAGAGAGAGAGAGAGAGGGTTGGTTGTTGGTTGTACAGAGAGAGAGAGAGAGGGTTGGTTGTACAGAGAGAGAGAGAGAGAGAGGGTTGGTTGTTGGTTGTACACAGAGAGAGAGAGAGAGAGAGAGAGGAGAGAGAGAGAGAGAGAGAGAGAGAGAGAGAAAGAGAGGGTTGGTTGTTGGTTGTACAGAGAGAGAGAGAGAGAGGGTTGGTTGTTGGTTGTACAGAGAGAGAGAGAGAGAGAGAGGGTTGGTTGTTGGTTGTACAGAGAGAGATAGAGGGTTGGTTGTTGGTTGTACAGAGAGAGAGAGAGAGAGGGTTAGTTGTTGGTTGTACAGAGAAAGAGAGAGAGGGTTGGTTGTTGGTTGTACAGAGAGAGAGAGAGAGAGAGAGAGAGAGAGAGAGAGAGAGAGAGAGAGAGAGAGAGAGAGAGAGAGAGAGAGAGAGAGAAAGAGAGAGAGGGTTGGTTGTTGGTTGTACAGAGAGAGATAGATAGAGGGGTGGTTGTTGGTTGTAGAGAGAAAGAGAGAGAGGGGTTGGTCAAGTTGTTGGTTGTAGAGAGAGATAGAGAGAGATGAAACTTTGAAACTTTATTTTGCAAGGATAAATGATTAGGTATATTCAGTTACCTATTTTCAATCAGAGAGAGAGAGAGAGAGAGAGAGAGAGAGAGAGAGAGAGAGAGCATATAGCTATGTATGTGCGCGCGCGCATGCGTTCTTACACGCGTACGCGCGTGCGCGTTCCTGCGAATATCTATGTGCACAAACAGACTATACTACTTCGCGTGCGTACAGTACAAACACGTAATCAATAATTTCTGGCCCATGAACCATTGATCCCAGCGAGGACAAGCCCAGTAAGCAAAAGACCTTTGGGCCGACGCGGGCCGCTGTGGGCCCGCGCACAGCTGTGCGCGGGCCCAGAGCGGCCGGCGTCGGCCCGATGCTCCTTTGCCCACTGGGAAACTTTGTCTCCCCCGCTTCAGCTGACACGATTGGTCACTTACCGTAGACAGAACGCCACGCATTTGATAGAAGCGTGAATCTTCATTTAGTCGATAAAATGTATCAGGAAGGGGTACAACTGTGTAAGACCTGTGGTCGAAGTTTCTATATTTCGTGTGTGAGGGGGGGGGGGGAGGAGGGGGGCTCTTGACCCCATTGCGCCTCCAAGGTCCGTAACTTACTTAGCCCCGACGCAGCACAGCAGGAGATGGGTCGACCATGATAATTCAAGGTTAGTGCCAGATTAGCTTGGCGCCTGAAGGCACTACCCGTGAATTATCATGGGGGAACCAGGGTGGCTTGGGTGGCACAGTGTCGGTTGGTTAGTTCGTTAGTTCGGGGTTTAAAGTCCACGGCACGGGAGTGATAATGGCCGGCCCTAACAGACGGGTTAACCCTTTTAGCCCCAAGGTCCCATTTCTCCAATTTTGGAAGTATTGCCTAACCACTATGTACCATTTGTAGGAGATGGATGGATCATGATAATTCAAGTGTAGTGCCAGATGAGCTGGGTGCCTTCAGGCATTTGGCACTACCCTTGAATTTATCATGATCAGTCCATCTCCCTGCTGCAGGGTCCCGGGGCTAAAAGGGTTAAAATAGAGCAGGAACACCTATTCACAGTGGAGCACGACCTGAATACTGATCAATTTAGGCGCACTGCAGCTGTGCCACTTTGATTTACCAGGACCTTTTAACAAAATATACTTTCTGAACTAGCCCGTCATTTTGCCTGACTCTTGATCGAAATGGTTGTTCGAACCCCGTTGGGGTCAAAATTTGTTCAGACCCGTTTTCGGTGCCCCGTTTTGGAAATCACCTTCGTGGTGGACAAAAGACGTGCAGCCCTAAACGTTTATCGTTTTTAACTTACCGTGGTCGATCCATCTCCTGCACGTGGTACACTGTCGTTAAGTGACACCTCCAAGATTTTGGAGAAATGCGGCAGTGGGGTAACCCTTTTAGCCCCGGATCCCTACAGCAGAAGATGGATTGACCATGATAATTCAAGAATAGTGCCAGATTAGCTTGGCGCCTGAAGGCGCCAAGCTAATCTGCCACTACCCTTGAATTATCATGGTCAAACCATATCCAGCAGCTGGTACATGGTCGTTAGGCAACACCTCCAAAATTTGGGGCTTAAAAGGTTAAATAGTTAATTAAGTCCTCCAATGGAATAGGCCAGCGATAGCTCACTGATGAGGAACACAGGCAATGGATGATCGTTGGGTCATTGGTAACCTCTTGTTCATGTTAAAAGTAGCCTGCTTTGTTTGCTTCGAAATAACCGTGCCATTTCTCAGCTTACTCGTCGACAAAATAATGACGTTGGTGGAAGTTGACCTTTCATATGACCCCGAAAGTCAATGCGCAGCCTTTTTCTTTTTTTTTTTCATCTTCTTCAACCTTACGTGTCTATGAATTTATTTATAGTGAACGTGTGAAATAAAATCATAATAACAATGAACCTTATCACGTTAAAAATAAACGGTTTGTAATTGGGTAAACTTTGATCTGATGGAATTCTCTCCACTGTCATGGGTTGATGTGAGTAGCTGTATGGGACTATTTTTAGCCGTTCTTTTTTCCCTGCTTTATATCAAACTTTGCCTGTACAACTCTAGGGAAAGTGACGTATTTTGTTTATTGGTAAAAATAGCACGAGAAAACCCACTGGCTTTCTGACTAATCATTGAAGTCACGTGAATCAACGTTTTACAGACGTAGCCGTAGCCATAGACATGTAGGGAGACAACTCTCATCCCGTGCCTATGAGGAGGGATGACTGAAGCGGCGAGATCTCAGAGATTGACATCATAGATTGACTGATGCCACGACCCTGTCAGGGCGATGTGCCTGGCAATCAGTCTGGTCAAATTTTCGACCTAGGGGTCCTGTATCTGATTGGGGGAGGGGAGGTGAGAGGGAGGGGTGGGGGTTGTGCGAGGGGGGGGGGGGGGTAGGGGGCGTTGTAGGAGGGGGGGGGGGGGAGGGCGACGGGGGATGGGGCGGCGTAGGCTATGTTGAGCAGACGCAGACGGTTGTGATTCTGTAACGATGAGTATTGGTTATAATAATATTACGTTTTCTCTTTGTTCATAATGCTTTCGTTCTATTAAACCGTTCCTTGCCGAGACACGTTGAACGTATTGCAAGAGACATAGATCCTCATGAGTTCCTGCAACTGCGGGGGCTCATGAGGATCCGATGCCTTTTGTTGAGACCATTTGTGTCCACGTCCTTGGACGGTTGTGGTTTTTGGTCGTGGAATAACATAGATTTCAGAAACAAACTATGAGTACAGTGACAAGGAAAGGGTTACAGTCTTAACAAAGAAAAGAGGTTATTATTATTATTATTATTATTATTATTATTATTATTATTATTCTTTAACTATTATGAATAGCAGGGAGGGTGTTAAAATCTCAACAAAGGGTGGTGGTTATCATTATTAATTATTTTTATATTGTCAGTATTACTACTACTACTACTTCTACTACTATTTCTGCTGACATCTCAAATGGCTTATAAACACGGCTGCAGTGATCGGGACCATATGACGAGCAAAAGATATGCGACATGTTTGGAATCATCGGCAACACTTTAGTGTGTGATGTAGAGGACACTTTAGTGTTTCCGATGATACCAAAAACGTCGCATTTCTTTAGCTCGTCAGTATATGACACGAACGTCTGCTCCTTAGATAAGAGGAAGTCGTGGGGGGTTTAAGTCCTCTCTATCCTTCAACCTATCGGTCGTGTCATGACCCGTCCCGCCACGAGTTCAGTGCTCTCTCGGTGCTGACTGAACGGACATTTTATGAAAACACAGAGCCGCCTCAATACCATCATAATTCAAGGGTAGTGCCAGATTAGCTTGGCGCCGACAGGCGCCAAGCTAATCTGGCACTACCCTTGAATTATCGTAGGATATTCTGCCAATACTGACATGTACTGTGAACCAGAACTTGTGCCGTTCGACCGTTTTACAGTAGACAGTAGCGAGGTTCCGTTTGAAACAAACGACTCCGAACAACGAACGAGAGCGAGGTCATGGAGAAAAACCAGCTTCTATTGTAAGCATAGACAACACTGTTGTTTTCTTTATTGTGCAAGCTGGTTATCCGCCGTGATTGCACTCTCGTTCCCTGTTGGGAGTCGTTAGTGTCAAACGTAACCTCGCTCATATCTGGACATTACAAAGGGGCAGGCTAGAAGCAAGCAAGCGTTTGAATGCCTTTCCCAAATACAGTCGCATATCAGAGACTGTGGTTGAATGCAAAGTCCCAAGCTATTCTCCCCCCCCCCTCCTCCCCCTACCCCCCCCCCCTTCCCCCTCCTCCCCCCCTCCAACAAATAAAGTTCTGGTAATAATATCGTCCTTGGTCACATTTTGTGTGGTAGTACGTTAAAAACCAAACAGTCAGTCAGTCAGTCCAAGCTATTCTGACACCACCCTTAAACCATCATGGTCGATCTGCTTTTGGAATTGGTAAGTAGTCTTCAGTAGAGAGTTTGATAATTTCCACCAATGGGATAGGTGTATAAACTTTTTCTGGACTTGCCGCGTATCCGGTTTCAGCATGTCTCGTCAATTTCCTGCAGCCATTTGTATTATTACTGCAGAGCCTTTGGCGCTGGATTTCAAGAACATATTTAGCCAGGAATGGGGAGGGTTAGGGAGTCCGGGGGGGGGGGGGGGGGGCGGGAGGGGGAGGGAGGGACGCCGGTGGGGGTGGGGGTGGGAATGAATGTTCAAAACAAATGGATTATTGATAGTTTAACACCGGTTTTCAATTACCGCGCTCACCGGGGGTTTAGCTTGGGACAGCTTTGTTAGCAAACCCGAGCTGTGTACATTTAAATCGCAAACTCTTAATCGCTCCGACTTCTTCAAACGGGCGGGTGTAAATGACGCTGATGTGCCAGCAAGAGGCATAGATTCTCATGAGCCCCTGCAGTCGCAGGGGCTCATGAGAATCTATGCCTCTTGCAGAGTTACGGTGCCATGGAACGAGTGCTTTCTGTCCCATCATAATACAGTTCCATTAGCAAGCGTGTTAAATATCGGCGCTGTGGCTTTTTGTGAATCATATTGTCCAGGCATTTTGTTGTTTTGTGCGTGAGAAAGAGTAACCAACAGAAAAAAAGGCCTGTCCTCGTATTTAAATCAAACACAGTATGGTAAAAAAAATAGAAGTGTGAAAGAATCGCTTTACATTCAGACTCAATCATAGTTGGGGGAAAAAAATCACTGATTGCGTTTGTTTTTGGAACGCAGCCATACTTGTCGATAGAAATGTATTGACTTGCCCATTTGGCTGCTACACTCGCTCATTTAGCTACTACACTCGCTCATTTGGCTACTACACTCGCTCATTTGGTTACTACACTCGCTCATTTGGTTACTACACTCGCTCATTTGGCTTCTACACTCGCTCATTTGGCTACTACACTCGCTCATTTGGCTACTAACGCATGTCATTTAACCCATTTAACCCCACAGCCCAAGTCAACACACTTTGAGGGTGTCACCTAACGACTGGGTACCAGTTGCAGGAGATGGATCGACCATGATAATTCAAGGGTAGTGCCAGATTAGCTTGGCCCCTGATGGCGCCAAGCTAATCTGTCACCACCCTTGAATTATTATAGTCGATCCATCTCCTGCTCAGTGATAGTTAAAATAAGTAAAATAAAACGAAATCAAGGATAACAAAATAAACACTCCAGTCGACCTGCTTTTAATATATATATATATATATATATATATATATATATATATATATATATATATATATATATATATATATATATATATATATATATATATATATATATATATATGTAAAATAGGTCTGTCATTCCTTTTCTCCCACTACCCTTTCTTTCTAGATCTCGTGAGCGATGCAGTCATAAAAAAGGGCAGCTGATGTCCTGATGACACAATGCAAGCTTACCAGCCTGGAATTCCATGGCGTTAGCACAGCAAGAGCATTCTCAGAATTTATTGAAAAATTACGTCCCTTGGAGCTATTCTGATTGAGTGCATTTTTTGGCTTTGGGTGACGCCTTTGTTATAAGTATATATATATATATATATTTTCCGATGGGACACCATAATTTTTCTTATTGTCGGATTTGGTGAGCTGGGTGGCTCGGTGATAGAGCTTAGTTAGTTATTTGGGTTTAACGCCGAGCAGGCAACCAAGGCCATCTCACGGTGGGTCGGTGGTAGAGCGTTCGACTCTCGTCCAAGAGGTCGTGGGTTCGAACTCAGGTGAGGTCAAAATTTGTACAGACCTCTTTTCAGTGCACCGTCTTTGAAATCACCTTCGTGGTGGACAAAACACGTTAAGTCCTAAACGTTTAACGTTTATTGTCAGATTTACTTTTGTTCCGAAGACGGGCTGTTACGTTTTTACAACAACAAAAAACAGTCATACGACTTATGGTTACCAAAGAATAAATTGCAGTTTTTATGTAGCTGATTTCACTCGGTACAGTGGAGCCTCGTTTGGGCAGCCGTTTCTGTAGCAAGAAAAAGTGGTCCGAAGCTACAGTTGCTCGACCAAGAGAAGTCTTGAAGGGCAAAAAGTGTCACCTGTCATTATCGACCATGAAACTGTACGGGCCTGTGGAGGCGCTACAGAAGACCACAGATTTCATTTTGGGAGCCAAACTCCAAGTGTGACGGCGTTCGAGAAAAAGAAGAAGAAGATTATCGACCATCATTTAGGTGGCTACAGCCACAGTCACAGCTACAGCCGCCTAAATGACGGTCTTTAATGACAGGTGATCGCTGATAAGGATGGTGGCTCAATACAGATTGTGCTGCACTACATTACAAACAAAAACTTCAGACGATCCGTAAATCCGAATATTTTTTTTTTAAGTTTACGTGCGCCATCGGCACTATGCTAACTCTTGGTCATGAGCACTTGGAGTGCGGCCTTGCGCGGTAATGATGGCGTCTGCCAAAAGTTTTCGGCGGCAGGCATTGAACTCATTCAGTCCCGACACACCACAGCAAGATATGGCTCGATCATGATAGTTCAAGGGTGGTGCCAGAATAGCTTGGCGCCTATAGGCGCCAAGCTAGTCTGGCACCACCCTTGAACTATCGTGGTCGATCTGTCTCCTAAATCGTAACGCAGTCCTCAGAGGACAACCGAAAAATGAGGGCATTTCGTACCTGGGACAAAAAGAGTCAATTTCGAGGCACAGAGCTAGTTTCCAAACAGTTTAACCCATTCAACCCCGAGGCCTCATTTCCCTCATTTTGGAGGTGTCGCATATCGACCATGTACCAATGGCAGGAGATGGATCGAGCGTGATAATTCAAGGGTCGTGCCAGATTAGCTTGGCGCCGACAGGCGCCACGCTAATCTCAGTGGCACCACCCTTGAATTATCACGCTCGATCCATCTCCTGCTGTAGTGGCCTGGGTTAAATGGGTTAGTTTCGAGGCACGGAGCTGATTACCAAACAGTTGAATGCCCTGCCTGCCATCATGCAAAATGCCACCAGATATTATAACAAAATGAGCACCAGTATCATATATCTTGTTTTATCGGGGATGGAATTGGCGGGGGGGGGGGGGGGGGGGGGGTGGGGGGGGGTTGGTTTTGAGAAAAGGTGTGCTAATCAGTGATTTTGGACCTTACTACCTGATGTCGTAAGGTCCAAGATCAGAGACCTGCTCAGATATTGATCGGTCGTTCAACTCCGTGGAACAATAGTGCATGTGTGGGAGTTATAAAATCACGTGGATCCATATTTGTTTTTGAAACTGTGTGCTCGCGCCCCCGCGTGCGTGATAGTGTGTGTGTGTGTGTGTGTGTGTGTGTGTGTGTGTGTGTGTGTGTGTTTTCGTGCGTGCGTGCGATCGAAACAGCGAGAGACCAGATTTTGATTGTTGTGCGTACGTGCGTGCGTGTATGTGTGTGGTGTGTGTGTGTGTGTGTGTATGTGTGTGTGTGTGTGTGTGTGTGTGTGTGTGTGTGTGTGTGTGTGTGTGTGTGTGTGTGTGTGTGTGTGTGTGTGTATGTGCGAAAAGTGCGTGCGTGCCTGCAAAAGAGCGACAGACTAGATTTCGACTTTTGTAACCTTTCTATCCACTGCGTCGCGGCAATCACTCAGATCGAATTGCCGGACAAAAAGTGCACGACGAAAAGGTCAGATTGAATTAAAATCTGTATTGAATTGTATTCGCAGGTATTTTATGTTTCATAATGCCCACACAGCCGCCCTGCATTCAAAGCAAACACCGCATGGCAAAGTCAGAATTTTTTTTTTTTACCTCCGAAATTTTAAAATCTAAAGTAGGTTAATATTTTAAAAGCAACATTGTCGTTGTGTTTTTGTTTCGTTGTTGCCATGCGAGTTTTGGTGATCGGAAGATATCCTTTTTAACCCCTTTTTTAAAAATTAAATTTTAAGACTTATGAAAAAAAACATTGGTGGCACCTAACACCTGAGTACCAGTTACAGGAGACGGATCGACCATGATAATTCAAGGGTAGTGCCAGATTAGCTTGGCGCCGTCAGGCGCCGAGCTAATCTGGCACTACCCTTGAATTGTCATATTCGATCCATCTCCTGTTGTAGTGCGTCGGGGCTGAATGGGTTAATTATGCGAGACGTGCCGTAGCCGGGTACACAACTTTTCTTCTCCTCTCTTTTCTCCCGCGTCCGAGTCGTAGACAAGAAAGCGGCTTCAGTTTACAAATTGCCTGACAAGAGTACGGAGAAATCTGGCGGTGAAAAGACGGGGAGGTAAGATTGGATCCGGCTGCAAAAATTGGCGGTTGCTTCCCTTCTCACATCTTGAGATGGCGGGCTCGCCTTACACTGCCGGTGTTCCGCAATGGCGGCTGAATGTATCGCGCTTGGCAGTGGATACAGACCAGATCAATGTTGGTGGATTTGTTAGCTTCGGGTTCTTATTCTGAATATACATCATTTGTATACAAGTCTGAGGACACTGATCAGTCATACAAAGTGGGCCCACAGTTGTGCGCGGGTCTCACTGCGGCCGACTTCGGCCCGCCCTTTGGCGTACTGGGACCGTACCGTGACTAGAAAAATTGAAACAACCGGCTGTACATTGACACACATCGTATTTATAAACACATTTCTCTACCCCAGCCTGTGGACATTTAAGCAAAGAAACAGTATCTTTGGCGTTAGCGGTAACCCTAGACGGGGAGAGGTTAGTTCAGGGTTTCACTCAGTTCTGCCCGCGACACGCCACAGCAAGATACGACTCGACAACGATAGCTCAAGGGTGGTGGCAGAACTATCATGGTCAACCTGTCTCCTGAATTGTAATGCAGTCCTCAGAGGATAACTCCAAATTGTGGGTATTTCGTACCTCGGGCACAATGAGTTAACGTCCACGTCACTGGAGTAATAATAGACGGCCTTGATGACTGAAGTACGACCTGAACACTGATCAATCCAGGCGCACTGTGCCACTTTGATTTACCTGCTCCTTTCAACGGACATGCTATCTGAACAAGCCCGTGGACCAGGGAGAGGTGGTTAGGTCCCACCCTCGGCGTCCACCCAACCTCGGCCAAAGTGACATATACTGCTCACAAATAGTAAGATATACTAACTTTATGACGTCCCTTACTTTTTGTGAGCACTATATGTCACATCAATGTTGCGAAACTGTAGGCCAATGGGATGGCTAATCACTGATATAACCGTTATTATACCCATTCTGAGGACTTGTAGTAATCCAAGCTGAAAAGTTAATGTACCTTACTGTTTTTGAGCATTGTATGTCACTCTGGCCGATGTTGGGTTGACGCCGAGGTTGGGACCCAACAGAGGTTCCATCCTTTGAATGCATTCATGGTCAATGGGGTTAAAAATAACATAAAGAAAAACCTACGCCAAAACTACTAGTCTTCGATCGCTTTTAGTGCCAGTAGGACATAAAAATGGAACGAACAACAACTCAACTTCTGCAGTGTGCAAAGAAAGAGGTAGACCTATAGATTTCAATAGCGCTGGTGTTCACATGAAACCTAGTTAGTGGCATGTCGCAAAGCGTCGCTTAGCGAGGTTGTATGGGAACAGCAGCGATAGCCGACTGCAGTAATCTTCGCTTATAACAAGGTCGGGCATAAGGAAAGTCTGATATAACAACGCTTTTTCCGAGATATGGCTGCTAACGGCTTTCTGTAGTAAATTAGTAAATTACTTCGCCTGCGACAATCTCGGATATATAACAACCAAGATTGACGTTTGTTATATCCGAAGTTTACGTTTTATATATATTGAGAAACTGGGACCAACAAGGTGACTGCCAATGGGAACCGGTGTGTTGTAACTGTCTTTTCAAAGCGTGTTTCTTTCTTCGTTTGGGCGCTGTCCTTACAGACTGAGTCTAGTCCACATTTCTCTGTCACACTTAAACAGTATATGGATCGATGTTACGATTGTGGTTGTGTTGTACATGTGTTAATCGTAGGAAACGATCCGATATTTATTTGAGCTATCATGGTTACGAATCACGTACCTTTTTAGTAAGTTTTTCTCTCGTTTGCACGTAGAGCGGATTTCGTTAAGTTTTACCGGAAGTTTCTAGAAAAGTCGCACGGAGAATAGCGATCTTTGTTTTGCGTAGATTAGAACCTTCGATAAGGTCGCGCTGTCTAGTGACCTCGTATGTGTGACGTCGGGGAATTCGTAACAGTTTGCAACATTTTGTTTTTCTGTGCGCGTGAATTGAGCAGCCTTTTTTTGTTTTGTTTTGTGAAAATTCTTGAATTTTCTAGAGCGGATATGCAAGGTCATGATAGGGCTACCATACTTTTATGTGACTTCATTATACATTAGGATTTAGAGCTGAAGTTAGCAACCAAATTTTCGTAGCCTATTGTAGTTTTTCTAGAAAGATTATTTTAGTGAGTTTCGGTTGCATGTTTCGTTCTGATTGGTTGCGTTGTGTGATTTTCGTAGATGATTCTGGAAATTGGTAGTATATATAAAGAGGGCGCTAGGAAAGCACGTTTGTACATTGTCTTGCATTGTCAGTGGTAGAGACACGCAGTTCATCGTAGGTACGTGGCCCGTATAGGGTGTACATTGTGTGAGATGCTGTGTATGAGAAACTTTGTGTTGGAGTGTGGACATTGCAGAAGAGACTTTGTATCAGTGTTAGTGCATTTGGAATTGCATTGTGTGGAGATCGCATCGCTGAATTAAAATATTGTTGGAACTGTTACTCCAGTATTGTCTACATCCTTAAAAGCCACGTGTGACGGATTGCAGCTGAATGAAGTTTATTTAAAAGAACCTTACGTGCGTGTGTTTATCATACTACGACTACACGTAACAATCGACAATGATGCTGAGTTGGTATGCCTCACCCTGTGCCTAGGTGACATGCACCAGCGGCGCCATTGTTGCTATTTTCGCACCTGACATTTCGCTCGGCCCGGTCCTGTGCACCAGATCGGTTTAGAGCGTGTGCTCTCGGCACCTGTAATGAGCAATCTCGGAGAAAGAATCACTTGACTTTTGATTGCTGCAAAATAAAATGAATAAAGAATAAACCTTTTCCCATATGCAGTCCGGGCAATAATGAATCTTATGCTAGCACCACGAAACATTACACGATTTGGCAGATTTGAAAAATAGTTTCGTTTTTCCTCAATGGTGGTGATTTTGCGACTTCTGCGTCGCTTTGCGGCAGAAAGCACCGTCGTGGCCGTAGCCGTACGAGAGACGGCGAGTGCACTACAATGCACCTGACTCAGGAATACGCAAATTCTGAAAAGAATGAGCAATCCCCGGAGACCTATATTTTTCCAGTATGGACGTACGCCCTCCAACATTTTATGCTCAAGGGGAGTAACGCTAAAACCGGAAACGAACCGTTTTTCGACTGCAATCACAATCTTCCGCGGGAACGCCGTACGAGACCACACTTCAAGTGCAGAAGCCTACCTGCGCGCGCAGTTCTGGTGCACAGGACCAGTCCGAGCGAGCGGACAGATGCAAAAATCGCTGTAATTGCGTTTAACCTAGGTACAGGGCGAGGTATACCAAATCAGCGACAATGATAGTTCAAGGGTGTTGCAGGAATAGCTTGGTGCCTAGAGGCGCCAAGCTATTCCTGCACCACCCATGAACTATCATTGTCGGTCTGTCTCCAAGGCCGTAGTATGGTCTTCAGAAAACGAAACCCCAACTTTGTGAATCGCGATCTCAGATAAAGACAAGTGTCTAAAGACCGAAATATACGAGTGGAGGCCGCAGGCTGTTCCGCCACTATTTGTGAACTACCATGGTCGATCTGTCTTCTAACCCGTAATGTTATCTTCAGAGGACGACTGCCAACTTTGGAAATCTTAACCTCAGGGCTGAAGTGTGTTAACCCATATCATACTGAGGCTAAAATCTTCAAGTTTGAATTTGCACACTGCCATATGTACGCCCTACATTATAGTACTTACAGCTAAGGATATAGACCAATGGCTTTAGTTCAAGGGTAGTGCCACAATAGCTTGGCGCCTAGAGGCATCAAGCTATTCTGGCACTACCCTTGAACTATTTTAGTCACACTTATTTCACACACTGGTGTATTCCGAATGATAAGGGATAATGACCAAAGGCGAATCTTGAGGTAAGAGCCATGAAGAGGGGAGGGGAGGTAATTACAGAACAGCGCCACCCCGCGACTCTTGGGCAGTGAATCAGGTTTTTGTCCCCAAGAGGCGCAGATTCTCATGAGCCCCTGCTAACGCAGGGGCGCATGAGAATCTACGCCTCTTGGGGGGGGGGGGGAAGGGGGTAATCTAGCACTTATCCTGTGTAGTGGCAGAAAGATGTCTGCTTCTCAGAAGGTGTAAGGGTGTCTCTGGACGTGTGACTTTTGCGGCGGAGACCAGTGTTCGATCCTGCGCGGCTTATCTCCCTTTTCAATCACTGACCGCTGTCTCTCTCAGTAAGGATCAAACAGGAAATGTCAGCTGCTAGGATTGTTTGGCTGGTTGGTTGTTTGTTTTGTTTGTTTGTTTGTTTGTTTGTCTTTTTTTTGTTTGTTTGTTTTTTAAAGGAGTAGGGTGTGTATGTGTATGCTTTTAAACAAATAATTCAGCCTTATAACTTTAAACTACCGAAGTGGGAGAGGGGTTGCCATTGGTCACGATAGTTCGGGATTAGTGACACGTTAGCTCAGATGAGATAGTTATGTGGACAGTTTAAAGTACCATTACGCATAAATTTGAAGACACATGTCAGCACCATTTGTGTTTGTTATGCCTTGTCGACACGCCTAATGTACTTTAACAGCAGTTAGGACACGCAGCAAAAGCACACGCGTAATTGCACTTATTTATTCTGCTCTGCCGTTAGCGTGTCAATCTATTTGTAGCTGTTTCTTGTACTGAAAGCGTTGTATTTCTAAAACGGAGTGGAGTCGTTGTCAGATTACTTGATATAAAGACGACGTGTGTTGAACTGGATTGTCCTGTATCTAGATGAACCATATCTAGATCTGTGTGTAGCGTTTCGTAACCATCTGTTACAGAAGTGTATATTTAAACAGTTACGGCGGTAGTGGGCCTTTAACTCGTATGTCTTCTAAATCATCTGTGTAGCAGACGAGTATAAAAAAAACAAAAGAAAAAACGCATTATCTTTGGTTCGAACAAAATGTTATTTCTGTTGATGGCATCCATAAAGCACTCCAAATGTGCAGACATAATCGCTGAGAGCCGTAATCCTGGCTATTCTTGGCTTCCTGGCACCGTTTTCTTTGCTTTTTCTTTTGGGTTTGAATGATACCTGTTCCCAGCTTGTCAGGATTGCGAACTTGTGGAACGGGACTACATTATAAGTTATTGGTAGCAGGAGTTTGCTACACGGACCCTTGTAGGCCACAGGGAGGTCAAAGGAATAATTGTACCCCGAAGGCCGAAGGCCTGAGGGGTTCAATGGTTTCTTTGACCTCCCGAAGGCCTTCAAGGGTCCGTGCAGCAAGCCCCTGCTACCAATAACGTATTTGTTTTCATTCCTGCACTATATTAGTAATAGAAATCAAGAAGACAACTTCCGACCTGGATCACGCCAGACATGACTGACGTCAAAGGAATATACATTTATGCATAATAGACTTATGTCGTAATTTAAAATATTTTATGACGTTGCCGTCTCCAGTACTGAGTGTCCTTGTTGTTTCGAACAAAACCAAGTAACTTTTATTCAGAAAGTTTTGGTGATATTTTATAGAACAAAACTCGCATCCAAGATGCGTCACAAAGAGGGCTACAAGAAGTCCGCGAATGTGTCGCTACAAGGGTTTTTGTAGCTCGGTCACGAGGTACGGTTTGCGCTAAAGTAATTGGTCGTGTGACGTAGGGAGGAAAGAAGGGTTTTTGTAGCTCGGTCATGTGGTACAGTTTGCGCTAAAGGGATTGGACGTGTGACGTAGGGATGAAAACAAATGTTTTTCTTCACGTACAGTAGAACCTATGTTGAGCGACCACACTCTTTGAAAGAAAAAGTAGCCTTAAAAGACAGGTACACTCTCCAAAGGAGTCTATTTCAGGACGTGTCGCCTGTCTGTAACCCTTTTAGCCTCAAGGTCCCATTTCTCAAATTTTGGAGGTGTTGCCTAACCACTATGTACCAGTTGCAGGAGATGGATTGACCGTGATAATTCAAGGGTATTGCCATATGAGCTTGGCGCCTGAAGGCGCCAAGCTCATCTGGCACTACTCTTGAAATAGCACGGTCGAGCCATATCCTGCTGTAGGGACCCGGGGCTAAAAGGGTTAACCCGCTCAAGTGCCGAGAAAAATCAAACACCACCCAACTGCAAGAGGCGTAGATCCTCATCAGCTCCCGCAGTTGCAGCGGGGAGGGGGGGTTTGATTGATTGTACATTGCTTAACGTCCCGACAGCAACAAGGCTTTCTCAGGACGTGCCTGCACTGCTTGTGAAAAAAAATAAATATAACATTGAATGTATGTCGCCAGCCGGTCAAATACATTAAATAAACCTAACACATGGGACTAAATAAAGCTAAGACCATTTAGCAACACACATCCAATATCAAGAGCTACAGGCAGTGCAGACAGAAGGGAGAGTTTTTAAAAGGCAAATACAGGTGAATGGACAAAGGGTAGACAGAAACACATGCCCCAGAATAGAGAGAAAAACCCACCCTGTGGGGCTGACCAGGGTGACCCTGGGAACTAAAAAATACCTAACCCCACCCAAGTCCCCCAGGGCAGACCCGGGTGGGGTGGGGAGGGGGGGGGGGAGCTCATGAGGATCTAAGCCTCTTGCTGAGACCAGTTTGTGTCCGTACTGAGTCCATGTTCCTTGGGCGTCTAGGGTCTTTTTGGTGTGGAATTAACGAAGATTACAGAAACACAGTCGGCGCAAACTGGTACTGAAGGGGTTAAGCCTTTTAACCCCGCGGTCCCATTTCCCTAATAAGACGTGGAGGCGTCACCTAACAGCTATGTGCCAGTCGCAGGAGATGGATCGACCATGATCATTCAAGGGTTAGTGCCAGATTAGCTTGGCGCCGTCCGGCGCCAAGCTAATCTGGCACTACCCTTGAATGATCAAGCTCGATCCCTCTCCTGCTGTAGTGCGTCGGGACTGAATGGGTCAGAGACATCATTTTGGTTAGAGACATCATTTTTGTTAGATACATCATTTTGGTTAGAGACATCATTAAAATTTTGGTTAGAAACATCATTTTGGTTAGAGACATCATTTTTAGCTGGTTTAGTATGGCTGGCCAGATTTTTACCCATCACGTGAGATGGCCTTTAGTCGTCTGCTCGGCGTTGAACCCAACTAACGAACGAAGGAACGAACTAACTATCTAACTAACTAACTACCTAACTAACTACCTAACTAACTACCTAACTACATAACTAACTAACTAGCTAACTCGTTTAGCTGTCTGCAGCCACCTAAATAATGGTTTTTAATAGCAGGTGACCTCTCTCACAAGGATGGTCGCTGGAAACAGGTTCTGTTTTACCACAACGTGTTTCCTGCTTTAATAGTTCCCTTTTAAACAAAGAAATACTCACCACTATGGCTGCTGGAACCGGCGTTTGAGTCTGACGGCGGGGGAGGAGGGGGGGGGGGTGGTATGGGAGGGGGGTGGGGGGGTGGGGGTGGGGTCTTACCTCCCCGGTATCCGGTTTTCCGTCATGACCTCCGCGTGACCACGGAAATGCGTCTTGGACCTGATTGGAGGGCATAGATGATCATGACTGAGCCCTTGCAGGTGAGGCTCTGTGTCTCCTGCTGGCGAGCGTCAGGATAAATGTCATTTTACCGGTATCTGGTTATCTGTGTGTAATGGACAGAATGTCTGAACGATGAAATATCTTTAGAGCGGGACGAATGCTACCCTTGTGTGCAAGAGACAAAAGTCCTCGGTCGTGAGCCCCCGCTGTCGTGGAGGCTCATGAGGATTTATGTCTCGTGTTGGTCCTGTGTTCTGTACGTCTATATTATTTGGGTCCCATTCACATCACGAATGTCGAGTCCGGGTGTGGTGGTTTCAGACGCGAAATTTGCGATCACTGGCAGCGAAGGGTCGCTGGGATTCCTAAACGTGTGTGTGTGGCCCCCAAGCTTATCTCTGTCGCGTATTAAATGGACAGAATGTCTGAGCGATAAAATATCATTAATCTGATTCTGAATATGTTTACGGTCCTGAGTTCAAAAGGTGGGTTAAGATGATGGTCTAGGCGTGTCTCCGACGTGACTGACGCACACCGATTCGCTACCGCTGCGCAGCGTTAGCGAAGCGAGGGAGACAACCGGTGTGGGACACGACGACAACACTCGCGGACTGAGCAGCCCATTCCATTTTCAAGAGGTGTACGGATTCTCGTGAGCCCAACCATCCCCAAAGAGTTCCGTGTTGAGAAGCCATGTTGCAGTTAACCCCATGTGTTTTCAGCCCTACTGCAGTCTGAGGAGATGATACGCGGAATATAACCCATTTAACCCCAACCCCCACCCGGGTCTGCCCTGGGGGACTTGGGTGGGGTTAACTACTTTTTAGTTCCCAGGGTCCCCTGGTGAGCCCCACAGGGTGGGTTTTCCCCTTCTATTCTGGGGCATGTGTTTCTGTCTACCCTTGGTCCATTCACATGTATTTGCCTTTTTTAAACTCTCCCTACTGTCTGCGCTGCCTGTAGCTCTTGATATTGGATGTGTGTTACTAAATGGTCTTAGCTTTATTTAGGCCCCATGTCGTAGGTTTATTTAACGTATTGGACCACCTGGCGACATACATTCAATATTCTGTTTAGTTTTTTTTCACAAGCAGTGCAGGCACGTCCTGAGAAAGTCTTGTTGTTGTCGGGACGTTAAGCAATGTACAATCAATCAATCAACCATTTAACCCCAAGGCCGCATTTCGCAAATTTTTAAGGTGTCACCAGACGATTACCAACCAGTTGCAGGAGGTGGATCGACAGGATAATTCAAAGGTAGTGCCAGATTAGCTTGGCGCCTGACGGCGCCAAGCTAATCTGGCACTACCGTTAACTCATTCTACCCATCACCGAAATCCGCAAATTTTGCCGTTGTCCTCTAAAGACTGCGTTGCAGTGCAGGACACAGATCGACCATGATAGTTCAAGGGTGATGCCAGAATAGCTTGGCGCCTTTGGGCGCCAAGCTATTCTGGCATCATCCTTGAACTATCATGGTCGATCCTTATCTTGCTGTGGCGTGTCTGGGGTAGAATGAGTTGAATTATCATGGTCGAACCGTCTCCGGCTGTAGTGCGTCAGGGTTAACCAAGCGACTGTTTTCGACACGTTCTTTATCCTAGACCTGCGCGCATGTTCCATTATTATGTACGCTTGGAAAACGCAAGATGCTATCGTTGGAAAATTGACTTATGCATGGTGATCGAGGTCAAAGCGAATCTTTTTTTAAAAGCAAATATTGCACGTGGATAAAATTGTTAAAACTAAATGCGTTTACTATAGGCTTATTTAGTTTGTCTCTGTAAAGAAGAGAAAATAAACTTGTCTAGAAAGCAGCACAATATTCTCAGCATGTGGCATTCTGTTTCCTGCAATACTTAAACTGTCGATCGCCCTATATGAACACGCGAGCAGTTCCGATGACTCATTTAAATCCTAGCCGTCGGTGAGATTTGAAAGCACAGCGCCGCCTGTTCTGTAACCTAAGGTACATCTGTCTACCCGAGGTCCATTCACCTGTATTTGCCTTTTTAAAACTCTCCCTACTGTCTGCACTGCCTGTAGCTCTTGATATTGGATGTGTGTTGCTAAATGGTCTTAGCTTTATTTAGCCCCATTTGTTAGGTTTATTTAACGTATTTGACCGGCTGGCGACATACATTCAATGTTCTGTTTATTTTTATTTTTTCACAAGCAGTGCAGGCACGTCCTGAGAAAGCCTTGTTGCTGTCGGGACGTTAAGCAATGTACAATCAATGTACAATCAATTAAGGTACACCTTCGGGACCCGACCCTTTTGAGTGGAAGTAATGTATTTTGTTCTTTGTTAAAATCAACGCGGGAAACCCCTCTTGCATTTTGGCAAATCGTTCAATATGAGGTATGATGCCGTTTGGTCCCGTGATATCTGGTTATGCAGACCTGAAGCTGCGTAGGGTGTGCGATGGAGATGAGACTGTCTCAGGCTTTCTTGAACGTGATTGGAATTGGGCGCCCAGTACATACACCCTGTCAGTTTCTGAGTTTCTTTAACCTTACTTACTCCGTATGAAAGGGCACAGATCTATGCAAAAGGCCTCCCCGACAGCAAGACGTATGCCATGAGACTCTGCCCATTCACGTAAATTGCAAATCCTAGAACCTGACCGGCTGCCCAACAGAGCGTTCTCTATACATGACGCGCGGGGCGGGGGTACGAAGTCCTGCCTTTCATTGGTTTGTATCCTTGGACAGGGGCGTATTTGCTGATCGTTGATAGGTTGTGCGCTGGTCTGTGGTTCTGGGCCTTACGGCCTACGGCCGTAAGGTCCAGGACTACAAACCAGCACAATTAACGTACGCTGGATACCGTAGATAGAAAATGGAATCTGACACGACGACCCAATGAAGCGTTCTCAGTGCATGACGCGAGAGTGGACTGTATGACCCTTAGTCATGTGTTGGTTTGTAGCAATGCGCAGGGAAACGTTTCTTTGACATGAATACTCATTAACCCTTTCCACCCCGATACGCTACTGCGTGAAATACACTTTGATTGACATTTCGAGGGAGGTGCCAGAATAGCTTGGCGCCCAAGGGCGCCAAGCTATTCCGGGCTGGCACGACCCTTGAATTAAGATGGTTGATCCGAATCGCCTAATCTGTAATGCAGCCTTCTTAGGACGATACGCAAATTTGAAAAGTATTCAGCCTCAGGATTTAATGGGTTAATGGCTGATCTGTGAAACACGCAACACTGAAAGGTTCAATGATAGAATATGTACAAACTTTGCGGCCGCGAAAAAAAACAACAACATTCATACGATTAAGATCTTTACCGTCACAAGCATAGATGACGATTCTGTGGCGGGTCGGTGTTATTATGCCATAACGCGTTCAGCTCCATCACACTACAAAAAGATATGGGTCGACCATTATAGTTCAAGGGTGGTGCCAAAATAGCTTGGCGCCTACCGGCGGCAGGCTATCCTGGCGCCATCCTTGAAGTACCATTTTCGAACTATATCCTGAACATAATGTGGAGGACAGATTTTAAATTTGGAATTGCATGAAGAGTTTTCTACATACGTTGCTATTTACACTCATTTGCCCTGGCAAAAAAAAAACAAAAAAAAAAAAAAAAAAAAAAACGGGTTTGTTCCATGTAGCACGTCCGTTGAAAGGTCCTGGTAAATCAGTGTGGCACAGTTGCAGTGCGCCATTTACTGATCAGCATCCAGGGCGCCAATAGTTGTCCGTGTACCTCATAACCCGCCCGTTAGGGGTGTGCATTATCACTTAGGTGGTTTTACCCCGAACTAAACCGGCAACCAACCAGCCCACTAACCAACCAAACTTATTTGTCCCTGTTATTCCAAAGCGCGTTTCGTACATTGAGAAGACTTCGTGTTTCTCATTGTGTGCCAATCCTGCTACCGCAGAAAATGTGTTTTTCAGCATTTAGTGCGGCTGCCTTCGGCGATTATTGAGACAGAAACACCAAGGCACGTAGGCCGCACACTACGACCATTATTGCTGATTTTGCCAGATCCTCGCTCACGAGCAAATCACGCCACAACGACCTGTGGAACAAACCTCCACAGTCTGCCTGATCCGCCCGTGGCTCTGTGTCTCGTGCTGAACCCCTGTTATCCTCAGGCCGAGGCGGTCGTCTGGTGCTCAAGCGTTCACTCGACAATGGGAACCGAAATCTGCGATGGAGACCGTCTCGCAGACCCTCGGCTAATCACGTTGCGCAGACTGGGCAAATATTTGACCCCGGTGTCTCCGTCCTACCGTCTAGTGATGTAAATTGGGGACAGTGCATTCCACAAGAGGCGTAGATTCTCATGAGCCCCTGCGACAGCAGGGGCTCATGAGAATCTGCGCCTCTTGCGGGTGTGTTTGGGTGGGCGGGACTGAGTGGACAAACACAGGAAGCCGACGCGCGTGACGCGGCATTGAGTTACAGTGGGAGGGACGTGACGCGATGTTTTATGGCCGTGATTGGTTACTGGACACCCGGACTAAATGCTGGCACCAAGTACGACACGACTGTCGTCATCGGAATAATAACTGTAGTGATGTTGGCGACGACTATTGTCATCATCTTCGTTGTGACCATCACAGCGGAGTAGGAACCGGGGAGGGGTGGTGGTAGCGTCTGGGGGGGGGGGGGTTTGTCCCCCGCCCCTAAACAAAAATATTAGGGTGGGGGCGGCTTTCGTCCCCTGCCCCTTAACCCCCCCCCCCCCCCCCCCCCCCCGCCTTTCATATATTTTGGGAAGGGAAAAGACAGATTTTGAATTTATGTTATACACAAACCAAGGGGAATCACTTAGCGCTGGACAGACAAACAGTTAGATCCCCTGCCCCTGCCTATCAGGCGCCCAATCTGTTTGTTTAGGGGATCTAACTGTTTGTCTGTACAGCGCTGAGTGATTCCCCTTGGTTTGTGTACAATTCTGCCATCGCTAGCCTCACCTATCTGGTTTGTGAGTGAATTTATGTTGTATTTTTTTCTAGGCTGGACCACTGTCCTGTGGTCTCTCTCTCTCTCTCCCCCCCCCCCCCCAACACACACACCTCTATCGTTTCATTTTTTGGGAGCTTAGAAAGTAACATGATTGGGACGACTCCCCTCCCCCCCCCCCCCCCCCCCCCCCCCCCCGCCCATCAAAAACAAAAACAACCAAAAAACAACAAGAACAACGACAACAAAAACAACACAACCAACATAAATCAACAGCAAACAAAAGCAACAAAACAACCTAAAACAAACCGCAACAGAACAACAACAAAACAAACAAAGAAATACACTAACACATCTTCCTACGCTGATGTCATTAATATCAGTAGAAACACTAAATAATACATTTTTTATAAAATGGTTTGGTTATTACATTTGTCTAACCCCTCGCTGTAAAATCGATTATTTGTCAGTTCTTGTCTTACCCGTCGCTGTTGGACAGAGCTTTTGTCGCTTGCACGGCGTTAGTCCCAATCAGTCAATCAATCGATCACCCGTCAGAACAGAGAACATGGAGCACGAATCCGTCCTGTCTGATGCGACAGTATTGATTTTATTTTTATGACACCCGTCAAGACTTGGTGTCGCGTTTTTCACGGAAGTCAAGTAATTGAATTCTCATGCTCTCACTATGGGTCCCTTAGCAAACTCCATCGGTCTTCAAGTGGCATAGATCTAGATTGTCGTGAGCCCGTGTAGTAATTTGAAAGACGTGGATGTTCACGAACACCAGCAGCCATCAGCGAGAAGCATGATTTTTTTAAAAGAGCCACTGCACCTGCAAATACGAGGGGAAAAAATCACAAGAGGCATATATTTTCATGAGCCCCTGCAGGTGCAGGGGCTCATGAAAATGTATGTCTCTTGTGAACTTTTAGTGCAGGTGCACATGAACCTGCACGAAAAGTTCACAAGAGGAATAATACATTTGGTGTACATGCTCACAAGAGGCAAATATTGTCAGGACCCCTCCACATGCACACGCACCTGCGCTAAATATCGCCAGAGGAATACATTTCCGAGCACCTGCACATGCGCCTGCATTGAAAATCACAAGAGGAATACACTTTCCCTGCACCTGCATATGCACCTGCACTTAATGATCGCCCGAATATACATTTTCCCAGCACCTGCATATGCACCTGCACTAAAAGGTCAATACATAACGTGAAATACATTTTCACACGAAGCATATATTGTGATGAGCTCCTGCACCCGCACATGTACATGCACCAAGAAGTCACAAAAGAAGTACATGTTCACAGTTTTTATATACCCCTGCACCGGCGTTAAAAGTTCACGAGGAAGACATTTTCAAAATGTTCATGTACCCCTGCACGTGTAGATGCACCTGCACTGAAAGTTCACAAGAGGAAGACATTTTCACAATGTTCATGTATCCCTGCCTCGCGCTGGGACCATACGGCGTTGAGGCGCGTCCCCTGGGTGGTGGATAGGGGGTCCCTCGTGAGAGGGGTGCACCGAATGAAATAAGGTGCCGTGAACCAACATGGTCTAAGGGAAGGTGACCCCGACAGAAAACCCCTGGTCCTCCTAGTAAGGGGGTTGGGCGTGGGGGTAGCTTCCCCACCCTGCAAAAAAGGAAATAGCTACAAAAACGCCGACGAAAAGACTAACAGTAATTCCTTTCCTGGAGGAGGAAGGTTCTTCTACCAGAAGACTTATGACGTCCTGTGGTGAAAGCCGGAAGTCTTCGGAAGCCACAGGACCGAGCCGCCTCTCTCTATCCAGGGATACAACCATGGGCACATGGAACGTCAAGACCATGTACCAGAGCGGCAAGGCCGCCCAGATAGCAGCGGAAATGCAAAAGTACAACCTTTCCCTGCTAGGCATCAGTGAAGCCAGATGGACGCAGTCTGGCCAGAAAAGGCTGTTAAGTGGGGAGATGATTCTGTATTCAGGTCATGAAGAGGAGAATGCCCCCCATACAGAAGGAGTAGCACTCATGCTGTCACCAGTGGCACAGAGAGCGCTGATGGGCTGGGAACCTCTTGGGCCAAGAATTATAACAGCAGCCTTTAGAACCAAGAAAAAGCTCAAGCTGAACGTCATCCAGTGTTATGCGCCCACCAATGACAGTGACGAGGAAGAGAAACAAGAGTTCTACGACCGACTCCAGAGTGCCGTGGACAAATGTGCGGAGCGAGACATCACCATCGTCATGGGCGATTTTAATGCCAAAATAGGGGAGGACAACACCGGATATGAAGAGGTGATGGGGAGACAGGGACTAGGCTCGGAGATGAGTGAGAACGGGGAGAGGTTTGTAGACTTTTGTGCTCTAAACCGACTTGTCATTGGAGGCAGCATCTTCCCACACAGAAGAATACACAAAGCAACTTGGGTCTCACCTGACCATACAACAGAGAACCAAATAGACCATATCTGCATTAGCAAGAAATTTAGAAGATCCCTTCAAGATGTTCGAGTGAGGAGGGGAGCAGATGTCGCCTCAGACCACCATCTGCTTACCTTAAGAATGAAGCTCAAGCTAAAGAAAAGCCGCACAGAGACAACAAGAAGACAGCGCTATAATGTAGGCCTCCTGAGAGAAACTGTAGTTAGAGAAGAGTTCAAACTGGTGCTGTCCAACCGGTTTCAAGCGCTACAGGAGCTAGTAAATGAAGAGGAGGCGGTCACCACAGAGCAGCAGTGGAAGGCAGTTAGAGAGGCGCTGAACTCAACCTGCAAAGACACTGTAGGGTTCAGGAAACACCACCACAAGGACTGGCTGTCGGCACAGACCTTGAAGAAGATAGAAGCGAGGAAGCAGAAGAAAGCAGCGGTCAACAACAGTCGCACGAGAGCAGCCAAAGTAAGGGCACAGGGGGAATACTCGGAAGCCAACCGCGAGGTGAAGAGGAGTATCAGGGCAGACAAGAGGGCCTACACAGACAGCCTGGCAGCAGAGGCAGAAAAGGCAGCAGGCAGCGGCAACATGAAACAGCTCTACGACATTACCAGAAGATTGTCGGGTAAGTATGGCCATACAGAAAGACCAGTAAAAGACAAAGAAGGCAAGCCTATTGCAGACAGAGCAGACCAACTCGACAGATGGGCCGAGTACTTTGAAGAGTTACTGAACAGATCTAGCCCACCCGACCCCCCCGACATCCAGCCGGCAGAGACCGACATACCCATCAGCTGTGACAGACCCAGCCGGGAAGAGATCAGAAAAGCAGTGGCATTTTTGAAGAATGGCAAAGCAGCAGGGCCAGATGGCATCCCAGCGGAGTCTCTGAAAGCAGACCTAGAGACAACAGTTGAGATGCTGTACCCACTGTTTGGAAAGATCTGGGAAGAGGAGGTGATGCCAGCTGACTGGAAGGAGGGGTACCTAATCAAGCTTCCCAAGAAAGGCGACCTCAGCAAGTGTTCCAACTACAGAGGAATCACCTTGCTGTCAGTACCAGGAAAGGTCTTCAACAGGATCATCCTAGAGAGAATGAAGAGCTCCGTTGACCCCCAGCTGAGAGACCAGCAAGCAGGATTCCGGAAGAACCGATCATGTACAGACCAGATCGCCACTCTCCGCATCATCGTGGAACAGTCTCTGGAGTGGAGCTCCCCGCTGTACGTCAACTTTGTGGATTATGAGAAAGCATTTGACAGCGTGGACCGAGAGACTCTGTGGAAACTCCTACGACACTACGGTGTACCCACAAAGCTCGTCCGCCTGATCAAGAGCAGCTATGATGGCATGACATGTCGCGTGATCCACGAAGGGCAGTTCACCAGAGAGCTCCAGGTCAGAACTGGTGTCAGGCAGGGGTGTCTGCTGTCTCCGTTCCTCTTCCTACTGGCCATAGACTGGGTCATGAAGATGACCACAGAGCACAGACGAAGTGGAATACAGTGGACACTGTGGACACAGCTTGACGACCTCGATTTTGCAGACGACTTGGCTTTACTGTCCCACACTCATCAACAAATGCAGGACAAGACCACGAGGCTTGCTGACATCTCGTCCCAAGTGGGCCTCACCATTCACAAACAGAAAACAAAGACAATGAGGCTGAACACAACCAGGGAAGAACCAGTCTTGCTTGCTGGCACCCCGTTGGAGGAGGTGGAGTCCTTCACCTATCTCGGGAGCATCATAGACAAAAAAGGCGGCACTGATGCAGATGTCAGAGCACGAATCGGTAAAGCCAGAGCAGCCTTCCTCCAGTTGAAAAAAGTGTGGAGTTCCAGAGAGCTGTCACAACACACCAAAGTCCGGATTTTCAACTCCAATGTAAAAGCAGTTCTCCTATATGGAGCAGAGACATGGAGATTGACAAAAACCACAGTCAACAGAGTACAGACCTTCATGAACAGTTGCCTTAGAAGAATTTTGAAAATCCACTGGCCAGAGAAGATCAGCAACGTCAGACTCTGGGAGAGAACAGAGCAGATAACAGCAGAGAATGAAATTGGGCGAAGAAGATGGGGATGGATCGGTCACAGTCTGAGAAAGCCAGCTTCCAGTATCACTAGGCAGGCATTGTCATGGAACCCCCAGGGAAAGAGGAAAAGAGGTAGGCCGAGAAACTCCTGGCGTCGAGACCTCCAAGCAGACATCAAGAGACTGGGAACCACCTGGAGTAGAATCGAAGGAGAAGCACAGGACAGGAGTTGCTGGAGGTCTCTCGTCGACGGCCTATACCCGGGTAGGGGTGACAGGCGTAAGTAAGTAAGTAATGTATCCCTGCAAATGCACCTGCACTGAAAGTTCACAAGAGGAAGACATTTTCACAGTGTTGATGTACCCCTTCACCTGCAAATGCACCTGCTCTGAAAGTTCACAAGAGAAATACATTTTCACAATGTTCATGTATCCCTGCAAATGCACCTGCACTGAAAGTTCATATAAAAAATACATGTTCGCAATGTTCATGTATCCCGGTACTTGCATTAAAAGTTCACATGAAATGGAACTCTCTGCCAACGGAAATGCGGAATCTGCCCACATTGTCACAGTTCAAGGCTCACTTAAAGACTTTTCTTTTTTGTCGGGCATTTAACACTTAGCTCATATTTAGCTAACTGTTGACTGACTGCCACCTATTCTGATCCCAGAGGAAGTGAATGTGAGGTGTGGGGAAGGGATGGGGTGGTTTAAAGTAGTGTATAATTGTGCGTGTGTGTCTGAGAGAGAAAGGGTGTGCTGTTGTGCATGCGCAGTGAGTCCAGTGTTTTCCTGGAGAACAGCGCTATACAAGAACTATGTATTATATTTAGAAATACATGCTCACAGTGTTCATGTACCCCTGCACCTGTAAAAGTGCACAAGCGGAAAACATTTTTTACAATGTTCATGTACCCCTGCACCTGTATATGCACCTGCACTGAAAGTGCACATGAGGAAGACAGTTTCACAAGAGGCATAGATTTTCATGAAAATCTATGCCTCTTGTGAAATACATTCCTGTAGTGAAAAGCGGTGGCCCATGAAACTCCATGCCAGTTACTGTCCGAGATCGGCTTCAGTTGAGCCTCATTTTTGAGGGGTACGTCGGAAAAGTTTCTCGCTTGCAATGAGGTCACTGTTAGCGCTGATGTCACGTCCCTCCCAGCCGCGCTCATAAAACTGCGAGCATTGGTCATTACTCGGAGGCCAACAGTAACTTGATTTACGGTCTCGATTGAGCATTGGTTATTACTCGGAGGCCAACAGTAATTTACGGTCTCAATTTCGTTCCTGGTGAAACAACACAGAAAACTAATCCGAGTCCGGCGGCTTTCAGTTTTGGTTGTAAAACAAAACTCCGCATTTCCTGCGTTGTGTGTTAAAGCGGTCTGCTCCAAGGCGGGGTTGGAATGCAAGAACTCGCTGATATAACGAGTTCTCAATATTATCTGGTATAAACTAAGACTTTCTAGAGGTCTTTTCACAGTCCACATGCGTAGACACATGTAAAAGTGATTTTCTACTAGCCCTTGTGGGCGACGGGGGAAGTCTTCTGCGTAGAAAGGTGAAAAAGAGTAGGCAGTCTTTCATTTTAGGATAGTCAAGCTTAATAAGTCATCTCTTTGGTCCAGCATAAATGTAAGACATACTAAGACCTTTTTTTTTTTTTTTTTTAAGAAAGGAGATGTTACGAACTATGAACCCTTTGGCTGTCGGTAGCGGGTTTTGTCGCGATGATTCCTGACGGAATCATCGCGACAAAAACCGCTACCGATAGCCAAAGGGTTAACCTTTTTATTGTTGTTGCCTGGACAGGGTATGTAGACAGGACTACGGTGTGAAAATCGGGACTACGTCCCCAAAGACCCACTAGTCTGCAATTTATGCTTGTATCTCAAAAACGTATTAGTCGATGTTGTTTGTTTCAAACATCTGCTAGCTGCCAATAAATTTGGCACACCTGCAACTCTTTGCAGAATTTCTAAAGCTGGCGGGAAATTGCCATATTTTGCAAAACAATCGGTGACCTTTTGTTGTGCAAAATTTGATGGATAACTGTCCAATTCGTTTTGACAGATTCTGCTGCAAAACAGCGTTCACACTACACTAAATGCATTTGTCAACATTCTTCCAGGTAATACAAGTGGTTTTATGTGTTTTAATTAGGGAATTTTAGTCTCTTTTGAGCTGAAAAGGGTGCCTGATGTCGGGACTCGCGGTTGCGCCGAGATGGCCTACTGTGTGAAGAATGTGGACTACACTGTGCAAAAATCACTGCCCCCCAGCCTACGTTGAATTGTTACACTTATTCATTATGTAGCTGTCTGATCTTAATATATAGTAAAATACTGTCAAAAGACTAGTTGTAATGCCATGAAAAGGTGTAATAAAGATACATGCCAGAAAAAGAAGTATGATAGAGGCAAAGGAAAAGTGTCTCTTATGACAGAATGCATTTGGCTTTGCTAAAATACCCCGGCTGGAATGTTGACTATTTTATATGAGGCTGATCTAAACGAGCATTTGTGAGAACAACGAACACAACACACGTTACAAGTCATGTCAGCTGCATGCAATGGCTTATGTTACTTATGGATGTTGATTGACTAACCCCTAACTAACTCTTATTTAGGTCCCCCTTGAACTATATGACTGTTTTTTTCACATTTGCACAAAATTTCAGTCGACAGAAAGTCAGCCTGAAAACCACTTCATTCAAAATTTGTTAGAAATATTTTTATTTGAATCCACATACCTATTGACATACCTATTTCTTGATCTCTTACCTTGATCTTTTCGGTGGGTCATCCAAATTAATATGCATAGGAAGATCTTACCATCAGGTATCTTGTACTAAGTTTGGGCTTCGGGTTGTGAATAGTATTTGAGGCGAAAAAAAGGTCTTTTGTCAAAATATTGCTAGTTTTGATGTATTTCCTGATCCCCTGTGACCCTGACCTTTGAGAGAGGCCACTAAAATTAATACATTTAGAAAGATCTGGCCTGGGCCAAGTTTGTAGTCTGTGGTTTGAGTGGAAAATACCGTCGTTAAAGTTTACGACGGACAGACGACCACTGGTCCATTTCATAGACTTACTGTTGCTATCGCACATAAACCAAGAAGTGCATGGTGGACCACTTCAATCCGGGCAGAATATTCCCACAAAAAGAAGATGAAGAAGAAGAGGAAATACAGTAGGATTTACAAACCTTGCTTGCTTTCTTTGCCGTAAGTAACTATGGTAATACGACTAACAGCTGATGTTAGTCATTTTACGAAAGACATGAAGAGCTGTGGGTATGCTCATTCTGTGTTTTCTAGTGGTCACTTTGCAAGCTTCATCTAAATACGATGTAAATTAAGCTGAACAGCTTGCCGGCTGTGAAACAACAAGATATTCTGTATCTTTATTGTGATGTATTGAACCAAATGTAAATCGCAACACGAGTGACAAGATGACTGTCAGTCGTGTTATGAGACTGTCAGTTGTGTTACGAGACTGTCAGTCCTGTTATGGACAGATCTTACCTTTTTATTCAAACGTAAATACAATATATTCCCACCCTAGTTTGAGGCTTTGAATCATCTTACATCAGTTCACCATAAAACAAAATGCTGCAGAACAGCTAGTCACATCATTATGTTTTTACTGACTTTGTTGTTTTGCAAATATAATTTATTTTACATAATACACATTATTCGCCTAAATATCATATTTGCTTTACTTGAAATGTTAAATTTTGTTTTAGCATTTGGAAATGTCATACCTACTAGTTATGTTTCCTGTTTCTGTCATGTGCACAGTGTAGTCCCAAATCCTTCACACCATAGGCCATTTCTGAACAACCGAGATCGTCTTTTGCACAGCGTAGTCCCAACATCAAATAACTTTTTCCAGTTCAAACTACACTAAAATTCCCTAACCTAACCACTTATTGGCATTTGTACAACCCACAAGAATGTTGACACGTGTATTTAGTGTAGTGTAGACGCAGCTTAACAGCAGAATCCAGCCTGACTAATCGGACACGCGATCGATCAAATTTTGCACACTTAAGTAGTCAATTTATGACAGTTTGAGGCCACATTTTTGTTATCTCTGCAACTAGCTACTTACTTACTTACTTACTTACTTACGCCTGTCACACCTACCCGGGTATAGGCCGTCGACGAGAGACCTCCAGCAACTCCTGTCCTGTGCTTCCTCCTCCAGGAAAGGAATTACTGTTAGTCTTTTCGTCGGCGTTTTTGTAGCTATTTCCTTTTTTGCAGGGTGGGGAAGCTACCCCCACGCCCAACCCCCTTACTAGGAGGACCAGGGGTTTTCTGTCGGGGTCACCTTCCCTTAGACCATGTTGGTTCACGGCACCTTATTTCATTCGGTGCACCCCTCTCACGAGGGACCCCCTATCCACCACCCAGGGGACGCGCTTCAACGCCATATGGTCCCAGCGCGAGGTGCAACTAGCTACAGGTGCGCCAATCTCTTTGCAGCTAGAGGATGCTTAACATTAACAATATTGACTTACATTTTTTTCTGATCCAAGCATAAATTGCAGCCTGGTGGGTCGTACGGGACGTAGTCCTTATCTCCGCTACGTGCACAGCTGTAGTCCTGTCTACATACCCTGCTGGAGCAGGCCTCTTTCACACTGCTACCACTGAACGTGTCAGGGACACTTGCTTTGCGTTTAGTTTTCGGTTTATTCCGAACGCTGCAAGACATCCAATACTTGGTGAGCTAAGGGTTTTTGGGCAATGGATGACATCGGCCCGATGACCTTTTGTCTCATTTCTAGACAGCCCCCCCCCCCCAAAAAAAAAAAAAAAAAAAAAAGTAGAAGAAGTAAATAAATAAATAAATAAATAAAAATCATCGCTTCTTGTTCACTGGCAGCCCATGGACTGAACCATGCGCACCCGTTTCCCTTTGCTTGATGGGTGCTGGACTGAGTGGAGACCTTCCCTGCGAAGGCAAAATGCAACAAGTCTGTTTTTGTGAAAAGCGATATTTTTATGTTAATGCAACGAAAATGTCGCTTTTCATAAACAGACTTACTGCATTCTCCCTTCACGGGACATACTGGTTGTCCATTCCAGTCTCTCTGCCCTGAGAAAGCCTTGTTGCTGTCGGGACGTTAAGCAATGTACAATCAATCAATCAATCTCTGCCCTTTCCCGTTCATTTTGGCGGTTTCAGGTTGCAAAGTGATTAGTTTTGCTCGCTTTATGACGAAGCCCGGTGAGGGTTTCGCTCATTTTATGGCCCGGCGTTGATTGTTTTTCGCACTTTTTGCGACCATGAAGCCATTTCTGATCAGGTTTACGGCCGTCCTGGCTCGTAAAACATTTTTGGATGCAGAGCTTTGGAGAACGTTCCCTCATCCGCCTGCAAGATAACTGAAAGTAGAGTTGGCAGTCGATATTAACCCATTTACCATGGACGTATACGACAGGAGATAGATCGACCATGATAATTCAAAGGTAGTGCCAGATTAGCTTGGCGCCTGGCGACACTCTGGCACTGCCCTTGAACAATCCGGATCTGGGGATATTCGCTCAATAGGAAGGGAGTTAACCCATTTCAGCCCCGACGTACTGCTGCAGGGTAATGGATCGACCATGATAATTCAAGGGTAGTGCCAGATTAGCTTGGCGCCTGACGGCGCCAAGCTAATCTGGCACTAGCCTTGAATTATCATGGTCGTTACGTGACACCTCCTAAATTTGGACACCATTTGGGAAATGCGGCCGTGGAGCTTAATGGGTTAACACATTCACCGCGCGCCGCATTAGGACACGCGGCAGGTGCGGCCACGTCTGAAATGAGTTATCCTTCATGAAGATTAGGGGAGCTGGGTGGCTCGGTGGTAGAGTGTTGGTCTCTCGACCGAAAGGTCACCCAGGCTTCGAATCCAGCCTTGCGGTCCAAATTCGTTCAGACCCTATTTTCGGTGCCCCGTCTTTGAAATCACCTTCGTGGTGGACAAAAGACGTTAAAGCCCTAAACGTGTAACGTTTTTCATGAAAATTAATGCCCCTTGCTAGCTTCATTTGTATGTATTTGTGTTATTTAACTTAGAAGGAGAGGTGGGGGGGGGGGGGAGGGGGGCCGGTGATGCATACTTTAATTTACCACAGAGACCTTCAAAGGATTGGGATGTCGTTTTATTTTTTGAAATTGTAGTACTGCGTCAGTTGCCTGCAGAAAGAACAGATTTTATTAACGCATCGTGGCCGAGGTACGAAATACCCGCATTTTGGAGTTATCCTCTGAGGACTGCATTACAATTCAGGAGACAGATCGACCGTGATAGTTCAAGGGTGGTGGCAGAATAGCTTGGCGCCTATAGGCGCCAAGCTATTCTGCCACCACCCTTGAACTATCGTGAGCTGTGTTTTGCTGTGGTGTGTCGCGAACAGAAGGAGTGAGAGGCCAGCGCTGTGAGGGTTGTAGTCCAGACCAAAAATGTGATTGACAAAGCGTGTGAAATGCAAAGAAAATCCCAGCGAATGAACAAACACGCATAGAAAGACAGTTACAAAAACAATATAGTATGTAGTAATTGTCGCATCTAAGCGTGTTTCTTTCTTCGTAGGGAATTTCTTTGTGTGTCCGTAGATCTATGTTCGTGCTTGGTCATCGTGCGGCCGTTCAATGATTAAGAATGTAGTACGCCATTTTGCACTCAGTGCAGTAACCAAGGACTTCCATTCAAGAAAATTACATGCCATCGCTGGTGACTAAGGGTGACTGTCCAAAAACATAATGGACGAACGCACTCTGTCTGAGACTACCCATTATTACAGTGATGGGTCGATCGCGGCATGATGAAGTGCAAAATCCTGCCCCGTCTTAGCATACACACTGCACCGCATACGAATACTCACAAGAAATACCGCCGAACTAGCCACATTATGTGGTCTGTGACTTTAAGACCCAAAGTCACAAATCAGCACGCAGAGCGACGGACACCAAAGCCACAAGCTTTCCTGGGGATGAGGTCGAGTTCCCTCCCTTACTGTTGCGCGCCTACTCAGCTCCTAAAAAGGAAGTCGTCGGATGCAACATAAAACGACAGAAGCCTCTTAAGGCGGTAAAAGAATATGGCCTTTTTGTGAGAGCTTTAAGCTGGAAATTCCTCGAACCTTCAGAACAGCGTGCAACGTAAAACCACGACCGTCTTTGAGAGGGTAATAGGAAACGGTTTTTTTCTATACTTGCGACAGCTTTAACCTTTTGCGTACCGGTAGCGGTTTTTGTCGCGATGATTCCTGACGGAATCATCGCGACAAAAACCGCTACCGACACGCAAAGGGTTAATGTTTGAAAACCCCTAGAAATTGGGAGTACCGTTGTCTTCTGATTACTGTATTGTATCTCACGATGCAACATCGATCATGATAGTTTAATTAAAGGTGTTTGCCAGTTTACCATGAGAGTTTAGTGACGGTGCTAGTATGTCATGATAGTTCAATGCTGGTGCCCGGCGATCATGTGAGACCAAGGGTGGTGCCAGTTGACCGTGAGAGTTTGGTGGCGGTGCTTGTATATTTATGATAGTTCGAGGGTGGTGCTAGTCGACCATGAAAGTTCAATGCTAGGTGCCAGTCGATCATGATAGTGCAAGGGTGTTCCCAGTTGACATAGTTTAATGGCGGTGCTTGAATATCATGATAGTTCAAGGGTGGTACCAGTCGACCGTGATAGTTCAAGCTATTCTGGCACCACCGTTGAAGTCACATGATCGACTGGCACCAGCATTGAACTATCATAGTAGGCGCCAAGCTATTCTGGCACCAAGCTTGAACTGCCACTGCCCTTCCATGTCATCTTGTAATGTGACAGGGCTGAATGGATTATGACGGTAATATGAGGCAGCTTTTTGCGACGGTCACCCGTGGCAACACTTTTTCCAAGAAACAGCTACGAGTTGTACTCGGTCACTAGAGACATAAGCCGTTCTCATGAGTCCCTTGCGACTGCAGGAGCCCACGAGGCTCTATGTCTCATGCAGATGAAAGGGTCAGGTTGAGGGCCCTCGGCGGCCAGTGCAGTCAGCCAAAGTGGGTGTACACTGTAATCTAGTATCAGCGGTGCCAGAGGGCCGGAATGAATATGAGAATCGTCTCGCCATGTCTCTCTCAGACTTCCTTCCGGAAAAGTGGGATACCGAGAGGCTGTTATTAGAGTGACTTGTACACGTACAGTTCTAACTCAGACTCAGAAAAACCTAATCATTTTGATTCGATGGAATGTGAGCTCGCGCTCTTCTCGGTTTCTGTCCAGTTTTTCCAGCAGAGCGGTTTGTTTATAATTGCTGTCATCGCCTCTAATACAATGGCGGAAGGCAGTCAGTGAATCAGCTCGCGCAGCTTCTTGTATGTAAGGACCAGCATAATGATAGAGGCAGGCAAGAGTCAGGATTCTCATGAGCTTTCGTATCTGCGGGCGCCATGAGGGCGGTCTATGTTTATTCCAGACAGGAGGTGTTTATCATTGAGTGTATCTAATTCAGTGTGATAGTGGTCCTTTTTACAGATGAGAAAAGGCATAGATCCTCAAATGTCCGCCACGCAAGTTACAGGACCGTGACCCATGAGAATATGTGCCTAAGTTTTGCTTTTTCAGTTCACACAATTTTAATTTCCAGGCTGAGTGTGGGAAAGGGAGCGAGATGGGCTATTGTGTTTTGCAGTGAGTTTCAACCGCTTATCAATGACCATATTATAAATGAACACACTTTTCCCCCCTCTTTTGTTCTGGTACAGAGAGAGTCGGGTTCACTACGGAATATACTTGTATCTGCTGAGGCACATATACGGGCAGAAATTTAAAAGCCAGGTTACAAATTAAAAATTAAATATATACTAAAAATGGTCTTGGATAGGGCTATTATTTGGTTGAGGGCTGGGGACAGTACAAGGCTTTAGCCTTGCCTTGAAGGCCGCTTTCATCGGAACTGCCGTCAGATGGTATGGCAGAAGGTTCTCTGCTCCGTCTGATGTGCACAGAGACAAATGAACCTATCAAGAAACATTCATTCCACCGTTACCTCATACTTTCACGAGGATAATATATTCTTGTTTTTACATCAGACGGATGGCATTCACTGCCTAGCAATGTTCGCCCATAACCAAAGACAAAACTCCCCAAGAGGCATAGATCTTCATGGGTTCCACGCAGAGTGCGGGGGCTTGTGAGAAGCTAAATGTACTGTATATATCTTGGTGGCTAGTGTTGCCTCTATGCTGCTATGTTTACGCAGCCGGGATAAAATCGCGACCACCGAGCCCAAAACAAAACACCCATGGCTGTCATCACGTGCGATTCGACGACCGTCCCGGCACTGCGGCGTAGAATAACCGTAGAATAGCGCGATGCTCATGCTCCCTTTAGGTTCACCGCAGTGCAAACTCGAGTTTGGAGACTAACTGCGTAGGGATTGTGTCGCACGCAACATGTTGCAACTGAGTTGCAAAGGTACGCTGCGGGCAATTAAGCCGCAGCGTGTTCAAAATCCACCAATCGGCACTTCAGTGTGGGATAGTTGCATGTAACGACATCCTAATGTGTACAGAACGCTTTAACTCATTAGAGACGTGCCGCCTACGGATACGCGGCTTATGCCGCGTATCCGTATGCGGCACGTCTCGAATGTGTTAAGTTGGAAGACACTGCTGCTGTAGTGAAGACCACTCTGTCAGAAACCCTATCTTACTGAGAAAAAGGTCCTCGTGCCGTTGTTAACCGTAAGGTGTGTTTCCATATAGCAGCGCGAAAACAACATGAATCGAGAAACAAAGAAATGAAAAATAAGTGTTTCCGTTGCGCGACGCTACAGTTGCGCCATTGCGGTGCGACAGATGGGCGACAAAATTGTATCCGCCGTCGAGCTATTTAAAGGCAATTCCAGCGTGATTCCGCTGTGAAGAGAGATGGCTTTTAGCACCAGACAACAAATCGCAACAGTTTCTCAACAACTTAAATAGGGACGCGATGTCGCCTGGCGCGCCGCTATGTGGAAACACGCAGAGCGATTTTACGCCTGGTGCTCAGCTACTGTTTCACCTTGTCGCTAACCGCACCGCTTTCGCGTAGCTAATATGGAAACACGCCCTTTGTTTGAACATATAATTATGAACAAGTCATTTTCGACATGTCTGTCTCAGTGAGAGTGCCCTCGTTCACTTAGATTGTCTGAGGGGGAAAAAAAAAAATCTCAGCGTAGAAGACATTGCTACAGTGCAGATCAATTTCTCTTCATCGAGAGGCATCCTGCTGAGCAGAAGGTCCTCGGGCTGACATCAGCCTCAGTGGGAACGAATGTGAGCACCATCTCACCGATTTTACATGTCTCTCTGAGACTTGCCTTCCGGCCAACGGAACAGTCTGAGAGACTCTTCACTTGAAATTGGAAGGCATTGTTGTGTACCGTGAGGGCTGCACTTTTTCAAGAGGCGAACCGGTGTGCATAAGGTCCTGGGGCGTTAGTTGGAGGTCACGGCAGATCAGGCAGTAAGAAGACCGGGTTGTTGTTGTTTTGTTTGTTTTTCTAAACTCATGCGGAAGGTTCCATTATCAATTTTCGTAGATATCCATTGAGGTTTTACATCACAGTTCTAGCGACAGATCGGCCATGCCGCCGTGAGATGGCCTTAGTTGCCTGCTCGGCGTTAAAACCAACTAACTAACTAACTAAGATCGGCCATGGTAGTTCAAGGGTGGTGTCAGAATAGCTTGGCGCCGACAGGCGCCAAGCTATTCTGACACCACCCTTGAACTATCACGGTCGATCCACATCTTGTTGTAGCATGTCAGGGCTTAATGAGTGAAACAAATCATCTCTACCTTGTTTGGAATTTTGTGCAGGGACTGTCTGTACGTTGGAGTTTGCTTGAAATTTCTTGATAGGCGAGAAGAGACATGTTTGGTGCTTTGATTCATACCAGCCTTGAAGCAGCAGGTCTTCGCGTCGACGATACCCTTAACATAAGCTCTGTCTCGCCTTTCTCTGTCGGAGACTGTTGTTACGATAGAAAGGCCAAAAAAGACCAAGTTACTTTTGTGAACAGCGAGATTTTTTATTGTATTATAACGAGAATCTCGCTTTTCACAAAGAACAGACTTACTGCCTTTTTCCTTAACAAGGCAGCTTAGGCTGTCAGTTGGCAAATTAACCCATTCAGCCCCGACGCACTACAGCAGGAGATGGATCGACCATGACAATTCAAGGGTAGTGCCAAGCTAATCTGGCACTACCCTTGAATTATCATGGTCGATCCATCCCCTGACACTGGTACATAGTCATTAGGCTACACCTCCAGAATTTGGGAACAAATGCGGCCGTGTGGTTATGACTGGAAGACTTTAATGCTACAGCTTGGGTTGGGTTGGGAGGTGAGGTGGGGAGGGGGGGGGGGGGTCGTCCGGCACTTTGTTTTACAAGGGACATCTCTGTGAGCAAACTTTCCTAGGACCGACCTAGCATAAGAATTATATCCCGCTTTGTCTCGCTGAGAGCTTCCGTTCGACAATGTTCTCCTCTGCGTTTGATTGGAAGTGAAACACTTCCGCTGCTGTGAAGACAACTCTCTTTTAGAAGAGGTGTTCCGGTTGGCAGGTGTTCCTCGGGCCGACTTCGGCCTTCGTAGGCCCGCGCGGCCCGAGGACCTTTCGCTTACCGGGATGCCGCTTCACGAGCGCTCGCACAAGCGATGAGTCGACCCTTTGGCCGTGGGTAGCGGTTTTTCTTCGGGGTGATTGCTGCAGGAACCAGCAGACAAAAACCTCCACCGACAGCCAAAGGTTTAACTCATTCGAGACGTGCCGCATGCGGATACGCGGCTTTTTTGTTTTTTGTTTAAACACCGCCGAGCTGCAAGAGGCATAGATCCTCATGAGCCCCCGCAGTTGCGGGGGCTCATGAGGATCTATGTCTCTTGCTGAGATTAGTTTGTATCACTGTTCTATGGACGGTCGAGTCTTCAGGTCGTTGATTGAACAAAGATTTCAGAAACAAAATGTACGCCCAGTGGCATGGCCGGCAGGGAAGCCTTCCCTGCCTTCAAGGGGTTAAATGAAGTCCACGAGTGGATATCAATAAAACACGTGCGTGAAATCAAGATTTAACTCTTTTGTTTTTCCATTAAAGAGTACTTTGCAGCGAGATAGGCTCATCATGGAACCATATATATATATAATGATAGACTAGGTAAGACTGCGTCACGCATATCACGGATATTTCGCGTTCCGCCTCAAAAGGCAATATTATTCTCTTGAGCCCCGCAACCGTCTGGGCTTATGACGATTATTATGCCTCTTGCCAGCAATCCAATAAGCAAACGTCCTCGGGGCCAAGAACGGCTGTACTGTGCGCGGGCCCGCTGCGGGCGTCATGGGCCCGTAGACGTTTCGCTACTGGGGAAGGTTGCGGCCTGGCCGCCTTTACATCCTCAGTTTGACGTATTCGTCTGGTGGTTCACTGCGCCGACTGAAACTCCTGTCTGTTAGTTCCCTGCGTCAGGGGAGACCACCGCATCGAACAGGCAAAACGTTCCATGTGTTTCCGCTTGGATGTTGGATGTTTCCCGCTATCAGGGGAGGCAATCTGATTTAGGAATAACTTGTCACTATTGCAAGGGGATCTCGCAAAGTGCGTGTCTCGTCTGGAAGGATCTATGTGTTGCGTGTACTGTCGTGTCGAATAGAGCCGCAAATTTGTCACAGTCTATGTGCACGTAATCCGCCGTGATAGGCTGTGCCGTTTCTGTCCGAAAGATTATTGCGGCTTTATCGAGCTCGGCAAATCGGTATTCGTGTGAAGAGTCCATGTTGAACGTGTTCAAGCCCTGGAATGATGGCTCATTAGTCAGGTTTCGTTTGCAACGAACGATTCCCGACAAAGCACGCCGGATAGCGATATCGCGGTTGATAACTATCTTACACCATGAGCATTGACAATATCCAAGCATCTCCAAGAGGCGTAGATCTATGCCTCTTGGAGATGTTGGGAGTGTTGTCTGTGGAGATGTTGGGAGTGTTGTCTGTGGAGATGTTGGGAGTGTTGTCTGTGGAGATGTTGGGAGTGTTGTCTGTGGAGATGTTGGGAGTGTTGTCTGTGGAGATGTTGGGAGTGTTGTCTGTGGAGATGTTGGGAGTGTTGTCTGTGGAGATGTTGGGAGTGTTGTCTGTGGAGATGTTGGGAGTGTTGTCTGTGGAGATGTTGGGAGTGTTGTCTGTGGAGATGTTGGGAGTGTTGTCTGTGGAGATGTTGGGAGTGTTGTCTGTGGAGATGTTGGGAGTGTTGTCTGTGGAGATGTTGGGAGTGTTGTCTGTGGAGATGTTGGGAGTGTTGTCTGTGGAGATGTTGGGAGTGTTGTCTGTGCTTGTGGTGCAAGCTGGTTATTCGCTGCGACTTCGCTACCGTTCGTTTTTGGGAGTCGTTTGTTTCAAACGAAACCTCACTGTTAACTCACTCCACTGATACGGGCCGCATCCGGGTACGTGGCTTAAAGCCGCGTATCCGGATGCGGCACGTCTCGAAAGTGTTAAGTTCCTCTTTGTCACAGAGGGTCTGTCGGTAGAATCAAACCTATGTTATTATTTTTATTATTATTATTATTATTATTATTATTATTATTATTATTATTATTATTATTTAATAATAATACAAAGGCCGCATTTTCCAATTTTGGAGGCGTCACCTAACGACTATGTACCAGCTGCAGGAGATGGATCGACCATGATAATCCAAGGGTAGTGCCAGATTAGCTTGGCGCAATCAGGCGCCAATCAAATCTGGCGCTACCTTTGAATTATTATAGTCGATCCATCTCCTGCTGTAGTTGGCATCGGGGCTAAATGGGTTAAGGTCCCTTCCTACCCCTCACCCCCCAAAATAAATAAATAAATAAATTTTAAAAAGATTTTTTTTTTTTTAATGCAAAAGTGGAACGGTTAGGGCTTACCTTCTACTGTCCACCGGAAAGGTGATTTTAAAGACGGGCAAGTCTGTGCAAATATTGACCCCAGCTGGGTTCGACCTTTCGGACGAGAGTCGAACACTAGCACATGAGTCCCCCAGCTCCCCCCAAGGAGACCGTCCAAAGGACAGTCAAAATGTGGTCACTGTGAAGCGTCTCCTCACGCAGGGTCATCTAAGTATTCATACGGAAGACCACGGGACCAAGCATGAATGGTCTGCTTAGACAGGTGGTCGCTTTGACAGGTTTAACTGTACTCATTAACTCATTCGGCTCCGACAGACCACAGCTAGACATGGATCGAGCATGATAGTTCAAGGGTGTTGCCAGAATAGCTTGGCGCCCATAGGCGCCAAGCTATTCTGGCACCACCCTTGAACTATCATGCTCGATCTGTCTCTAGAATTGTAATACAGTCCATCAGAGGGCAACTTCAAACTTTGGGGATTTCGGTCCTGAGGCAGAATGTGTTAAACGATTTCGTTGTTGCTTCTCCTGATTCAGTTGACCATCCCGATCCACATTATCAATTGTAAGCGGAGTATCGGGGAAAGGAAGGGGGAAGGGGGGTGACGGGCTGTTAGTTTTAATACTAATAATAATAATGTCACCTGAGGAAGGATCTTTGATCCGAAACGTCGTTATTTGTTTCTATTTTAAAGGGTTTTCTGCCACTATCTTCTGTTTTTCTTTCACATGAAACCCTAGCGGCAACAGTTTTACTACATTTTGATTAACTTTGATCCCGCTGCGACCTGTTCCGTAAGTCCTGTTGTCTTTCACCTCCGTTTTACCGTTTTCTTCATAAAATTTACCTGTCACATCGTCTATGTTTGTGTGTGTGTGTTTTTTTTTTTTTTTTTTTTTTTTTTTTTTTTTTTTTACGTCGTTCTAAATTCTCTCTATACAGGATGACGTCTTTTCTTTCTGTCGTGTTCTTTTCTGTTCTACGTTTGTTTCCATGTCACCTGAGGAAGGATCTTTGATCCGAAACGTCGTTCCTTGTTTCTATTTTAAAGAGTTTTCTACCACTATCTTCTGTTTTTCTTTCACATGAAACCCTAGCGGCAACAGTTTTACTACATAATAATAATAATAATAATAATAATAATAATAATAAGGGGGATGACGGGCTGTTAGTTTTAATAATAATAATAATAATAATAATAATAATAGTAATAATAATAATAATAAGGGGGATGACGGGCTGTTAGTTTTAATAATAATAATAATAAGGGGGGTGACGGGCTGTTAGTTTGAATAATAATAATAATAATAATAATAGGGGGATGACGGGCTGTTAGTTTTAATAATAATAATAATAATAGGGGGATGACTGGCTGTTAGTTTTAATAATAATAATAATAATAAGAGAGATGACGGGCTGTTAGTTTTCAATATTGAACTCTCCCCACCCGGGGGACTTGGGTGGGGTTAACTACTTTTTAGTTCCCAGGGTCACCCTGGTCAGCCCCACAGGGTAGGTTTTCCTCTCTATTCTGGGGCATGTGTTTCTGTCTACCCTTTGTCCATTCACCTGTATTTGCCTTTTTTAAACTCTCCCTACTGTCTGCACTGCCTGTAGCTCTTGATATTGGATGTGTGTTGCTAAATGGTCTTAGCTTTATTTAGGCCCCATGTGTTAGGTTTATTTAACGTATTGGACCGGCTGGCGACATACATTCAATGTTCTGTTTATTTTTTTTCACAAGCCGTGCAGGCACGTCCTGAGAAAGTCTTGTTGCTGTCGGGACGTTAAGCAATGTACAATCAATCAATCAATCAATATTGAACTTATAAAAGAGTGGGGGTCGGGATTTGCCCGGACATAACACACATAATTTACTGAGCGTCGTTTGCATCTATGATTATAATTATATGAGCTCGCTGCTCTAAAGCAAACCAACACATTGTCTGGATTAGGAGGCGCAGTCATTAGCTCCCCTTGCGTAATTCATTACCTTTGTGTGCATTAGCTCCCCTTGCGTAAATTCATTATCTTTGTGCGCGTTCAGTTAGTTCCCTTTGCGTAAATTCATCAGCCGCTGTTCATCGACCTCTACGCAGAGTTGTTTTCATTCTCTTTGCGCAATCGTTTACAAAATAAAATTTATGCTGTGCAAAGTTGGGCGGTTTTCCCTGGTTTTCTGTCGTGGGCGTATTTTAATGTTCTCTCTGTGCAGCTTGCTTTGTCTGGAAATACCGGGCCGGCAGATGGCGGTAGCCGAGCAGAAACCCGCGCCGTGGCTGTCAGTCGCAAGTTTTCCCACGTTGCTGTCACAGGCACCTGATATTTAAACCCTTACATCCTGAGGATGATATTGCTTAATTTGATTTTCGTCCTGTCAGTTATGAGATAGATCCACCGTTTTAGTTCAAGGGTGGTGCCAGAATAGCTTGGCGCCTCAGGCGCCAAGCTATTCTGGCACCACCCTTGAACTAAAATGGTCAAATCAGTTTCAAGAGTATCAGGATGAAAAGGGTTAACCCGTTCAGTGCCATTGGACGCAGACTGTGTCTGCATCCTTTTTTTTATTTCAACACCAAATGTGCTAGCTTTCCCAGAAGCGTGGATTCGTCAGCAAGAGGCATAGATCCTCATGAGCCCCCGCAACTGCCATATTAGCTTGGCGCCTTGAGATGGATCGACCATGATAATTCAAGGGTAGTGCCAGATTAGCTTGGCGCCTGGCGATGGATCGACCATGATAATTCAAGGGTAGTGCCAGATTAGCTTGGCGTCTAGCGATGGATCGACCATGATAAGTCAAGGGTAGTGCCAGATTAGCTTGGCGCCCGGCGATGGATCGACCATGATAATTCAAGGGTTAGTGCCAGATTAGCTTGGCGATGGATCAACCATGATAATTCAAGGGTAGTGCCAGATTGGCGCCTGGCGATGGATCGCCCATGATAATTCAAGGGTAGTGCCAGATTGGCTTGGCGCCTGGCGATGGATCGACCATGATAATTCAAGGGTAGTGCCAGATTGGCTTGGCGCCTGGCGATGGATCGACCATGATAATTTAATGGTCGTGCCAGATTAGCTTGGCGCCTGACGGCGCCAAGCTAAATTGGCACTTACCTTGAATTATCACGACTGATCAATCTCCTGCGACACATATTCGTTAGGTGCATAACACATCATACAGATTTTGAGCAATGCGACCGTGGGATTAAATGGGTTAACTGCAAGGACAGATGCTCAAATAGTTTAATCCCTTCACTACTGAGGAAAAGTGAGCACGATAACAAATGCAAGAGGCATAGATCCTCATGAGCCCCCGCCGAATTGCGGGGGCTCATGAGGATCTATGCCTCTTGCTGCTACCACTTTGTGTCCACGTTCCTTGGGCGGTTTGGGCTTTTTGGGTCGTTGGATGAACCTAGATTTCAGAAGTGAACAGACATGTACGCTGGGCAGGGGTGGGGTTAATTTCCACCATTAGGCCCAGCGTGGGCAAAAGAATGGCTACCTACATACCTAGTGCTGCCTCCATCATAAGCTTTTTCCACACACAGACCGATGATACCAGGATTGCAAGACAAACTGACGCCAGGTTTAAAAGATTACATGCCTCAAGTCCGGATCCCTGATAGTGATATTATTTTGGGTGGTCACGCGTCAGAGATTTATTTCGCGCGAAGACGTGGGTTAGTGAAGACTCACTGTGGTTGTCTGCGGTAGCGAAGCGAGGGAGACAACCGGTGTGGGAGTGTCAGCGAAGTTGGCTTGATTTCTGCCGTTGTATCACTCAGTGTGGCATAAGGGAGTTTGTTTTCCTCCCAACGTCACACGACCAATCTCTTTAGAGCAAACTGTACCACATGGCCGAACTACAGAAACCCTTGTAGCGACAAATGGCGGACTTCTTGTAACCCTCTTTGTGACGCATCTTGGATGCCAGTTTTGTTCTATAAAAGATCACCAAAACGTGACGTTCTAAAGTAAAAGTTATTACTTCGTGTTGTTCGAAACAACAGGCACACTGCCGGCTGGAGACGGCAACGTCATGAAATATTTTAAATTACGTCATAAGTCTATTTTTGTATAAATGTATATTCCTTTGATACGCCATTCATGTCTGGCGTGATCCAGGTCGGACGATTTCCTCTCGATTTCTATAAAGAAAATAGTGGAGGAATGAAAACAAATACGTTATTTGTATAACTTAAATTGACCGTTTTTGAGAATAGCGAGATGTTATTGCTATACGGTGAAAATCGCGGTTTTCTCAAAACCGGACATGCAGTTTTCTTGAGAAAAGCGAAATTTCCATTGTATTACAGTGACAATCCCGCTTTTCTCAAGAATGGACATTTAGGCTTTGGGTACTTGACGGCAGATTTAGAACTCGCTCTAGAAAGAGCTAGAAAGAAGCATGTTACAAATTATCCCTTTTAGTGCAAAGCTTCATCAGCAACCCTGATAGGAAGTTCAGGGACGCCTACCGGAATACTTTGGCGCCTGTCGGCGCGATAAAGGGGGGTGGGGTGGAGGTGCTGGGGATGGGGGGGGGGGGAGGTGCAAGAGGCAATAATCGTCCAGTCTAAAAATAATAATAATAATAAAAAAAATTGAGTTTTTTCCCCAAAATATTGGAGGTCGAGATGGCAGGGGATACACTGCCCCCCCCCCCCCACACACACACACACCCCTCCCTCCCCTCCCCCTCTTTCTCATTTGGGTGGGGGGAAGGGTGGGGAGGTGAGAGGGGTAGCCTCGGCCTCGTCCTCCCCTCCAGTTCCTACGCGGCTGCTGCCTTGATGTTTGAAGTTGCTTTTCCGATTTAGATTTGTAAATTTGCTCACTTGACAGAGAAAGGCTGGAAGCCACTGCAACTTTTTTCAAGTGTGAACACTGATGTCTGCATGCCTTCCTTCACATTTTAAAGTAGGGGTGGGGGGGTGGGGGGGGGGGGGGACGTCTTTTGAAAATCACCGGGGTTGCTTGGTGGTTTTTATTTATTTTTTATTCCACTTTTTTTTTGGTGGTTAACTTTGAGGTGATGTCTTTTTTGCCTGCCAGACCTTAACCCATTAGGCCCTGAAGACGATATTTGAGATATCCTTAGAGGTCTGCGTCACAGTTCTGTGGACAGATCGACCATGATAGTTCAAGGGTGGTGCCGGGATAGCTTGGCGCCTGTAGGCGCCAAGCTATCCCGACACCACCCTTGAACTCTCATGGTCGATCCTCGTCTTTCGTATCGTGTCCGGGCTTTATGGGTTAACTTCTTGTGGAATGCCGCCACCGGCACTGATTACAGAACCGGTGGCTGCATTCACCAGTGTTAAGAATTTACACCCTAGATAGAAATAGGACGAGACAGGAATGTAGCCACTGTACCGCGCGGTTTTTGTCGCGACGATTCCTGCAACTTTGGCAGTGGGTAGCCGCTTTTGTCGCGATGATTCCTGCAGGATGTTAGGGTGTTATTCATGCAGGATGTTAGGGTATTGTGATTCCTGCAGGTTGTCAGGGTGTTGTGATTCCTGCAGGATGTCAGGGTGTTATTCCTGCAGGATGTTAGGGTGTTATTCCTGCAGGATGTCAGGGTGTTGTGATTCCTGCAGGATGTCAGGGTGTTATTCCTGCAGGATGTCAGGGTGTTATGATTCCTGCAGGATGTCAGGGTGTTATTCCTGCAGGATGTCAGGGTGTTATTCCTGCAGGATGTCAGGGTGTTATTCCTGCAGGATGTCAGGGTGTTATTCCTGCAGGATGTCATGGTGTTGTGATTCCTGCAGGATGTCAGGGTGTTATTCCTGCAGGATGTCAGGGTGTGATTCCTGCAGGATGTCAGGGTGTTATTCCTGCAGGATGTCAGGGTGTTATTCCTGCAGGATGTCAGGGTGGGATTCCTGCAGGATGTCAGGGTGTTATTCCTGCAGTAATCATCTCGACAAAAACCGCTACCGTCAAGCAAAGGGTTCAGAATTCTGCAAATAAACCTCAGAAGATTCTCGCCTCGGATCAGTCCGATTTTTGTAAACCGCTGCCGCTAATGTTTCCTTGAGCGTAAGAAATTCATACTGGCGAGAGAAGAAAAAAAACAAAACAGTGATCAACTTTAGTAGTTTTGCCTTCATCTTGGATCTTTGAGAGCCGCAAGAGCCAGTGGAGAGTCACCCCTTGAGGTTCCTGTGATCCAGTTTGCTGGCCCTTCAGTTGTGATGCCGCGGTTAACCCCTTTACGTCTGCCGTTAGCATAGATTCTCATGAGTTCCTGCAACGACAGTCTCATGAGAATATAATTATATTCTTCTCGATATGCGCTGGATTTTTTTTTCTGTTCCTCACAAGGAGAAAGTCTTCGAAGAAATCGATGGAAAATTTTTTTCAAGAATTTTGTTCTTTGGGGGGTGGGGGGGGGGGGGGGGGGACCACTTTGCAGAAAAATATTGTGCAACAATGCTTAGCCCATTCAGACCCGAGGCCCTACACCAGGATACGGATCGACCATGATAATTGAAGGGTAGCGCCAAATTAGCTTGGCGCCGTTAAGGCGCCAAGCTAATCTGGCACTACTCTTGAATTATCATGGTCGATCCATCTCCTGCAATTGGTACATAGATTTTTAGGTGACAATTCTAAAAGTTGGGAAATGCAGCCTTGGGGTTAAATGGGTTAAATAAGCTGGAATGAAGGCGTCTTGCCAACTGGGGTTGCATGAGGATCTTGAAAATGTCGCCTCTTGAAATGAAAATGGATGTCGTTTGCAGAAAGAGCTTTTTCAGCGCCAAGTTTGTGCACTTTGCCCTTTGAAGGCAAAACGCGGTAAGTCCATCTTTGTGAAAAGCGAGATTTTCATTGGAATACAATGACAATTTGGCTTTTCACAAAAATACACTTACAGCCTTCACGCGTTCACAAGGCAAATGTCTTTTTGTATTTTCGTCTCTGTTGATGTGGTGTATTACTTTCTTATTCAGATAGCGCATTATTCGACTTTGAGTAGTGCTTACTTCGATTATTGGAAATGCTTGCTTCTTTTACCCTCTGACTCTCGGTAATTGGTTTTGTCGCCACGTTCCCTACAGGAATCATCGCGGGCAGGGAAAATTTAAAAAAAAACGAAAAAAAAAAAAAAACCAACATCAACAAGACACGGTGCCGACAGACATAGGGTTAAATAATTCAAGGGTTAAATAATTCATTTCCCACTTTTCACAAACCATTTGAGTAGGCACACGTATCAGAGATTATCCACGGCCTTTTTGAGCAGGAAGGAACTCTCATGCGTACAAAGGAGAAGAAGAGCGGAAATGTCTTTCATTTTACCACATTCAGACTTCATAATTTAGTCAACCCTTTTGTCCAGCAGTACTGTAGGACATACTAAGAACATGTATAAAGGAAATCTTGCCCTTTGCCCAGCAAACTGTAGGACATACTAAGAACATGTATAAAGGAAATCTTGCCCTTTGTCCAGCAAACTGTATGACATACTAAGAACATGTATAAAGGAAATGTTGCCCTTTGTCCAGCAAACTGTAGGACATACTAAGAACATGTATAAAGGAAATCTTGCCCTTTGTCCAGCAAACTGTAGGACATACTAAGAACATGTATAAAGGAAATCTTGCCCTTTGTCCAGCAAACTGTAGGACATACTAAGAACATGTAACTAAGAACATGTATAAAGGAAATATTGCGATTTAGTAACCCCTTAATGCCTGGAGTAAGTCGCTTTACCGACAGGCCGGTGATCTGTCATAAAGGCGGTCGCGCAAAATAGATAGTACCCTAGTATAGTATGCAATACCCTTTTATAACTGATTTCGAATTCATGGTCAGATCTTAACCCTTTGGCTGTCGGTAGCGGTTTTTGTCGCGATGATTCCTGCCGGAATCATCGCGACAAGAACAGCTACCGACAGCCAAAGGGTTAAAGTACAAAATGAGTAGGAGGATCAGTGATTGACCTTGATATGAATTTACCAGAAGTGCTTGCCTTTGCCAATCTCGGATCACCCACTCTCACAACCCTTGATACAACACACTCGAACTTTATCCACCGGTCAGCGTAATCGAGCCTTCTCCACCGGTTGGTGCCAGGAATTGAAATGCCGTATCGATCCGTCCCCCGACTCACTTTTGACGTCTTTGGGGAACACGCGGCATGCCGCCGACTCAATGGAATCCCGGCCACACTTTGGCATCGGTACTGCCTGATACCGCTCTTGCAGACGACCTCTTGCCGTCTTCCAAATGCAACACACCCAAAAGCGCCCAAGCATAAGACCGCTACTGCTGTTACATGCAGCTGACTTCTTGTCGCTTGCAAACGTCATAGTTGTTTCAATCAGTCAACTTCTCGCTAGCTGGAAATTGCATAGATGTACACTAGCATCGGCTTCACCTGCTAGTGCAGTTATGTACAGCCAACTTAACTCTGACTGCCTTCAAATGGCGTTGATGTGCAGTAGCATCGCTTCTGCCTTGCTAGTGCAGTTACATACAGTCAACGAAAGTCATGTCGCCGTCAAATGGCGTAGATGTGCAGTGGTATTGGTTCTGCCTTGCTAATGCAGTTACATACACTCAACTCTTTGCCTGCAGCGAAATGGCACAGATGTACAATGGCATCGTTTTCGCAAGCTAGCGTTGATACATACACTCAACACTTTGCCTACAGCAAAATGGCATAGATGTAAAATAAAATGGCATAGATGTAAAATGGCATTGGTTTCGCCTGCTAGCCTTGTTACAGACAATCAACCGCGTGATGTCTGCGCAATGGCACGGACTCACTCTCAAGAGCCCAAAGATCGAGAGAGAGAGAGAGAGAGAGAGAGAGAGAGAGAGAAAAGAACAGCATTAGGCAGCTAAAGCACCATCTATAGATTAATAAGAATCCTAGGATCAGACTGTAAAAACTGTGTGCTGGCCTGTGACTCTGGACCTTACGGCCGAAGGCCGTAAGATCCAGTGTCACAAACCAGCACACATTGATTTGTACGCCACAGCACGCAGCAGGCATTTTTTGTGTATTGTATATTAGGCGTGCATCAGACAGGTCGTAAGCCAAATGCAGCAATCGCCTCACATCGGACAGGGAGGTGTCGGCTTCTATTAGCCGCGGGGATCAATGCTTTTCGCTGCATGTGCGGTGTCGCACGGGAATCTCAGTGTACGCATCTCGTTAACTCATTCGAGGCGTGCCGCCTCCGGATACGCGGCTGAAGCCGTGTATCCGGAGGTGGCACGTCTCGAATGAGTTAACGAAAGTGAGGGTTCATATAATTGCACCTCTTCGAAAAAGCGGTGGTTTTTTTTCGCCGTGTGTGTTCCGCTTTGAAACAGTCGTCTTTTTCGTGTGCGTACCTCAGAAAATAGCGCTGTTTTTCGTGCCGTGTATGTTTCTCTTCGAAAATAGCGGTCCTTTTGGTGTGTGTTCCTCGTAGAAACAACGGTTTTTTCATGTGTGTTCCTCAGAACAGCGGCCTTTTTGATGTGTGTTCCTTAGAAACAGCGGTCTTTTTCATGTGTGTTCCTTAGAAACAGCGGTCTTTTTCATGTGTGTTCCTCAGAAAAAGCAGTCTTTTTCATGTGTGTTCCTCAGAACCAGCGGTCATTTTCATGACTCTGTGTTCCTCAGAAACAGCGGTCTTTTTCGTCTGTGTTCTGAAGAACCAGTGGTCTTTTTTCATCTGTGTTCCTCGGAACCAGCGGCCTTTTTCATGTGTGTTCCTCAAAAACAGCGGTCTTTTTCGCGCGCCCCCCCCCCCCTCTCCCCCCCCCCCCTTTCCTGGTGTATCTCATCGAAAGAGCGTTCTTTTTCGTGTGCGTTCCTCAGAGAAACAGCGGTCTTTTTTCGTGTGTGCTCCTCACAAAAACAGCGGCCTTTTTCGTGCGTGTACCTCATAGAAAGAGCGTTTTTTATCGTGTCTCCCTTAGAGCGTTCACTTTCGTATGTCTTCCTCATACTTGGTGCAAAGAGGCCATCGCAGTTTCATAACAAGATTGGGAGAACGCCACTTAATATCGCGGCAGCTTGATGTAAAGACTGATGACCTAAAAGCGCTTTCATCTGGTGTTGATTTTAACCCATTACATCCTGAGGCTGATTCTGATCCATTTGCTAGTATGGCCGTCCTATGAAGGCTACATTACATACTGCAAGATAGATCAACCATTTTAGTTCAAGGGTGGTGCCAGAATAGCTAGGCGCCTCAGGCACCAAGCTATTCTGGCACCACCCTTGAACTGTCCTAGTCAAATTAATTTCAAGCAGGAGTGTATCACGATCAAAAGGGTTGAGCGCATGACCGAAGAGCTGTGCCGTTCTTGTACGTGAATCAGTGTTAGCCGCTCGGGGGTTATTGATCTAAAAGTGGTCCATCAATAGACGCAGATCCTGCAGCGTGCCGTGCCTCATGAAGAGCTGTGCCGTCGTGTTCGCTACTAGCGAATCAAGGGAGACAACCAGTGTTGGCTGGGTAGCAGGTCGTCGCAGAACCGTTCTCTACCGGCGTGGTCCATCTCTCTGCCTCAGTTCTCCACTCGCTACTAGTCTGGTGCGATGGCCAGCGCTGTCTAGTTCGCTCACAGACGTCGTCGGGAACAGAACGCAGAGCGTAGACTGCTCTCGACGCCGCGGGCTTGTATTGTCTGCGACTCTGGGAATCGGTACGAGGTGACACGATTGTTAGTTGTCTGCGACCATAGTCTCTGCTTGCGACGCGGCTTCGCGCCACGACTGTTATTGTGAAATATTTGTGAAATGTTAAGCTGGCGAGCGAGAGATTCAGACAGTTGCGCTTAAGTCCTGGCTATTATATGTATCGAGTTGACGCCGATTTTCAGTGACAGGATCTGTTCTAAGTGACGCGGACTGACTTCAGAACCGCAAGAGGTGTCACTGTGGTGGCCGGGGGTTCTTGAGGATCTGTGCCTCTTTGGTGGCGCCGTTTATATCCGCGTGACTCGAGCGGAGTTAGAGCAGTGCGCCTTCGACTGATGATTGTGAGAGGACAATTTTTAGGGGGTTTAGAATAATCGCGCGTGTCAGTTGTACGCTCAGTGATACACAAAAGAACTCTTGTGTGTTGATACAGGATAAGTTTTAATGTCGGCTGGTCTGTGATTTTGGTTCATCCGTAAGGTCCAAGATCACAGACTAGCACACAAACCGCCGTTCAGTTGCCTCTGGAACATGAGAGTGCGTGTATTTAGCGAGGTGCTTGTGTCTATATGGCAAGGATTGTGTGCGGATACAGCGAGGAAGTTGTTAGTACCTCCCTCTGCGTTTAGAGACCAGAGAGGGCAGGCTCGCCTCTACCAGTGAAAATCTATAGTGATATTGCACTGCGCGGCCTACAGGCAGAGCCATAGAAATGAATTGCATGGGGGCTGGTTTACAAACGCTGACCTTAGACCCGCAGCGGTCTGACTCTACAGAGTGCAGCCCAGGGGTCAGTTGCGTGAGGGAGCTTAGTCCTACGCCAGCCACTGAGCAAGGTGCTCCGCGTGACTAAACCCTCTCGTGTCACTGGCGCCAGGCGCCGAGTCTACGGCCAGTATTCCACAGACTAGAGTTGTGTTGTCGTCACTGAAGGACCTATTCCATTTTAACCCATTCCCGGCCAGCTGCATTTTGGATATGAAGCACGAAATCGCGTAGCTGAATCAGTGAATGTAGCATGTCTCGAGTGAGTGAACCCGTTGGCTGTCCGGGCAGCGGTTTTTGTCTCGGAATCATCGCGACAAAACCGCTACCGACAGCCAAAGGGTTAATGCATGGAACTAAATTGCACGGTGCTGGTTACGAACGCTAAGCTGAGACTGTCAGTCTGATTCTACAAAGCGGCCCGCGCACTAAGCACAATATTCCGCGAGAGTTGTGTTGCCATGTGAAGATTAACACATTCGAGACGTGCCGCCTCCGGATACGCGGCGTAAGCCGCGTATCCGGAGGCGGCTTGTCTCGAGTGCGTTTATTTCAATTTCTTCGGTATACAGCTGTATTTCATGGGGCTAGTTAGTTACAGTGGCTAGACCGAGATACTTTTTTGCGTGGTGCTAGCTAGTTACAACGGATAGACCCACATACTCTTGTCTGAATAAAGGCTTTGAATCAATGAATCAATGACAATCTTTATTTTACAACGGTGAAGATATTAACACAGTCAGTGACTATGCCATTTTTCGCACCTGCCGTTGCTACGACTACGACTAAGTACTAACTTTGAGCCTGAGCCAGACTGCAACCAGTATTCCGCACACACGATTCGTGTTCATGTGTGAACGATCCATTCCCCTTTATTGAGTAGGGCTGATAGGCGATGCCGGCCAACCCCAACACACACAGACAGACTCGCACAAAATTGACTGCCCAATGCATTGTGATTGTTACAGCGACAAAGGCTGTCAAGTCCGCGCCGACAGTGTCGCGTATAGTAGGGCGGGTCAGACAAACCTCTTTGCGTGATGTCAAACTTGCATTCTGCTGGAAAAGGGCTGTTGTTTCCACAGCGAGAGTCCGCGAAATAGCTCAGGCGGTTAAGCGTCGGAGCAAGAGAGCGAAGGGAATCGCCGGGTGGTGGGTTCGAGTCCCGTCCCGGCCCCGTTAGCTGGACTCGCAATCCAGGGAAAAAAGACGGGCTTGTTCTACAGCATGTCCCGTTGAAAGGTCCTGGTAAATCAAAGTGGCCCAGTTGCAGTGCGTCTGAATTGATCAGTGTTCAGGTCCATGGGCAATAGATTTCCCTGTCCCCCATAACCCGCCCGTCAGGGCCGTCCATTATCACTTCGGTGCCGTGGACGTTAAACCCCGAACTAGACAACAACAGCGACAGCAGTTTTGGCCTGTAGTGTTATGGTGATATCAAGTGACTGAGTCCACTACCATAACTAACGTACCTCGGTCACTGGATCTTAGTGGTGCGATAACACACTGGTTGTCTATGTGACACCCGGCGTGGTTGAGACGATGACTCTTGAACCCTTAGGCTGTCGACAGCGGTTTTTGTCGCGCTGATTCCGGCAAAGGGTTAACTCATTCGTGCTACATTCAGCTACGCGGCTGGTCTGAAATGAGTTAAAGTGGCGTATGTCCTTCACGCGACAACACAACTCTAGTCAGTGGAAAATTGGTTAGACACTGAGCACGGGGTGTATAGAGTCATCCAGAGGATGAAAGGTTAGCGTGTGTAAATAGGCATCAAGAACATAGGACGAACAAGAGACATAAATCCTCATGAGCCCCCGCGACTGCGGGGGCTCATGAGGGTTTATGTCTCTTGCAGCGGGGTAGCGCTCGCCTTGCCCCAGCAATTATCTGGTTAATGAACTCTTTTATTTCACCGCCTAGCAGTTTTTGCCTGCATCTCGCCCTCGCAATTCCTAAGTCGTGCCGCTTGCGACTGTCAACACACGCGTGTAATTTTTAAGACGCATAAACTGACGGCTTACCGTTAAATATCACCTGACGGCATCTGGTTACACACAGTTACACCCTCGCAGTTCCAAAATAGCTAGCACTTGTTATCCGTCGATGATGCTTCTTGTTGAATGGACCGTAATGAATGGACTGTCTGGGCCTCACGAGCGCGTTAAAGAGATGTGATTAGTGCGCGGAGTGGACTGAGAGATACTTCACGCCTCAAGATGTCTTCCTTTCTGGCCATGTTTGTCGGACGGAGGTGAGTTTTGATGTCGGAGTGAAAGTTGGGTGTAGCGGGGGTTGTTGTTGTTGTTTTGTTTAATTCGGTTTTTGGATTGTTTCTTTTGCTGTTGTTAGGTTTGTTGTTGCTGTTAGGTTTGTTGTTGTTGTTTTCTTGTTTGTTTGTTTTCATTTTTGGTTGTGTTTGTTTTGATTTTTGGTTGTGTTTGTTTTGATTTTTGGTTGTGTTTGTTTCGTTTCGTTTTTGTTGTTAGTGTGTTGTTGTTAACGTTATTTTTTTGTTGTCAGTTTTGTCGTTTGTTGTTGTTTTTTCGTTGTGTTTGTTTATTTGTTCTTAGTTGTCAGGTTTGTTGTTGTTGTTACGTTTTCGTTGTTTGTTTTGTTGTTTGTTTGTTGTTTGTTTGTTTGTTTGTTGGGGGGTGGGGGGGGGGGTAGGTAAGCAGAGAAGGGGTGACATGTTTGTTCCACACGACCAGATTGAGGGTGGGGGGTCAGGGATGGGGGGGGGGGGTCAGGGGTGGGGGGGTCAGGGGGGGGGGGGGTTAACCTACGTGGGGTGCACACTTACAACCAGTAGGCCATGCCGACGTTGAATCTGCCATCATGCATTGGAAACCCAAACCCCCCGCACACTTAGTGACCTCCCAGACGTTTGCAGGCGGCAAGCCATCGATCAGCCATGATACGTAATCCGTTAGCCCCGACGCACTACAGCAGGAGATGGCTCGACCATGATAATTCAAAGGTAGTGCCAGATTAGCTTGGCGCCAAGCTAATCTGGCTCTACCCTTGAATTATCATGGTCGATCCATCTCGTGGAACGGGTACATAGTTGTGAAGTTACACTTCTAAAAGTTGGGAAACTCGGCTGTTGGGGTTAAATGGGTAGTGCCTGATCAGCGCTGTGAAAGTGATGACTTGAAACTTGGAGAGAGAGAGAGAGAGCATGGGTTATGACTGCCCTACTATGTTAGAAAGACAGTATAAAGACGGCATGTCCATTTTTGTGAAAAGCGAGATGTTCATTGTAATAGAATTAAAAGTTCGCTTTTCACACAAATGAACTTGCTGTCTTTTTCCTTGCTAGGGCGAATATGGCTTTTCGCCATACTGAGGATTGAGGCGATGATGACCATGACGACGATGATGACGTTGATGGTGATTGATGATAATAATGCTGATGGTGACGTTGTAAAAAGCCGGTAAAAGCTCCAGTCCTCATTGCTTCCGGTTAGTTAATGTACACAACAGAATGGTGTTTTTGGGGGTTCTTTTTTTAAGTCAGTTGTTGCTGCAGAAAAAAATTGTGAAGAGACTGTCAATATTCATTACATTGGCAGGATAACAAAAAGAGTCAGAAGGCTAAAGCTTTTTGGAAATGGTCGGTTTGGAGGGTGGTGGGGGGAGGGGAGAGAGAGAGAGATGAGGGAGAGAGAACAAGAAGAAAAAAATCCTGTCCACAAATGTGGTACGTTGGGGGGTGGGGGGGGGGGGGGGCCTGCCCCCTCCCCTCTCCCCCTAACGTACCACATTTGTCAGTTTAGTGTAAAACTGCGAGACAGGCCAAAGCGGCAGTGTCAAACGCCGGACCAGCCTCGCTCTTCTAGCTTTCCCCGTCGAGGCGTGGTGAGGGCACTCGTGTTATCGATCTCAAACTTGCCCGTCAGTCAGGACCCCAATGCGACGCATCACTGTGAGACGTTTGCACTGTTCCGCCCTGTCGCTTAAAAGGTCATATGGATTCATACATCAGTGTTTAGGTGATACTGAGAACCTCACTTTCGTGGTCTTAAAACCGTATCCTACTCGCGAAGCGAGTAGGATAAGGTTTTAAGACCACGAGAGTAAGATTAGTAGGATACGGTTTTAAGATGAAGAGAGTAAGATTAGTAGGATAAGATTTTAAAACCACGAGAGTGAGAGTGAAATTAGTAGGATAAGGTTTTAAGACCACGGGAGTAAGATTAGTATTATAAGGTTTTAAGACCACGAGAGTGAGATTAGTAGGAGAAGGTTTTAAGACCACGAGAGTGAGATTAGTAAGATATGGTTTTAAGTCCACGAGAGTGAGATTAGTAGGATAAGGTTTTAAGACCACGAGACTGAGATTAGTAAGATAAGGCCGTTTTAAGTCCACGAGAGTGAGATTAGTAGGATAAGGTTTTAAGACAACGAGAGTGAGATTCTCAGTATCACCTAAAAACCGATGTTAGAATCTTTCTTACTCACCTTTGTCTTGGCGCAAGTCCGACGTGAGTTGGTTTTCCTCACACGCCTAGTCACAACACAGCCGCCATTGTGTCTTGGAAAGATCTTGACGTAAGTTACTTTCTAATGTGAAGTCAGTATTTAGGACGCCAGACAAATGTTCCTACATCATGACGTAATAGCGCAATACCTGACGCCAGTCGTCACTACGAAATGATGTCATTTCGCGTGAGCTTAAAGTAGGTCAAGTTTCGATATCCTGTGTGCCCGAACCTTATAGTTGAGCAGTTTTCTACAAGACAGTATTGTGCACACGTGTCTGTTCACGCACCAGGGGTGTATCACACACGTGGGTGATGCAGCTTTTCCGCTCAAAGACAGCAAAGAAGTTCATTCATCATTTCATTACGCCTGTCACCCCTGCCAGGGTATAGGCCGTCGACGAGAGACCTCCAGCGACTCCTGTCCTGTGCTTCTCCTTCGATTTTACTCCAGGTGGTTCTCAGTCTCTTGATGTCTGCTTGGAGGTTCTCGACGCCAGGTGTTTCTCGGCCTGCCTCTTTTCCTCTTTCCCTGGGGGTCCCATGACAATGCCTGCCTAGTGATACTGGAAGCTGGCTTTCTCAGACTGTGACCTTTCCATCCCCATCTTCTTCGCTCAATTTCATTCTCTGCTGTTATCTGCTCTGTTCTCTCCCAGAGTCTGACGTTGCTGATCTTCTCTGGCCAGTGGATTTTCAAAATTCTTCTAAGGCAACTGTTTATGAAGATCAGCAAAGAAGTTGGTGTGTAACAATTTTATTCTGCACTACTCGCTGTTGGATCGACACATGTAGGCCTGTGTTGTATAACCTCTCTTCTCATCATATCGGACATCTTTTGTTTGAGTTTTCATATTAGAGTAGAAGCAGAGCCTCCCTTAACAAATTCAGCCCTGACGCACTGCAGCAGGAGATGGATCGACCTGTCGGCGCCAAGCTAATCTGGCACTGCCCTTGAATTATCGTGGTCGATCCATCTCCTGCAACTGGTGCATAGTCATTAGGTGACGCCTAAAAAATTGGGGAAATACGGTCGTTGGGCTGAATGAGTTAAATTCTTGCGGGCGCAAGGCCAACGCTAACCATCTGCAAGAGACATAAACCCTCATGAGCCCCCCGCAGTCGCGGGGGCTCATGAGGATTTTATGTCTCTTGTTGGCCCATTTTTGTGAAATGTTCAATTACAGTGAAAATCTCGCTTCTCGCAAAAAAAATGGACTGGGACATCTTCTGCATTCTCAAGGCAGAAGTGTTTTCGTGCGGTTTGTACCTGGTAGTACCCTTTTATAGGGTGGGCGCGACTGAATTTGATGCGGCAGCAATCACATTGAATGGTTTTCGCTCCGCTAGTTTCATTCTTTTTATGGGCCATTGTTTGGTGGTGCCCTATCGCCGTGGAATACCACCCCCTCCCCTCCCCCAACCCCCAGCCCCCTTACTCTCACCCCTACCCCTTTGATCTCTTCCGTCTGAGGAGGCTTAGATGTACATGGGACATATTTTCCGAGCCGGAGGCAAAGATCCGCCGTTAGCCCTCGGATCATGACGGTTCATGTTGATCTGTGGTTTTTTGCTAGTGGAGGGCGATCTCTGTTTAGAAGTTCTCCGACAGTCTTTCGCGCAAGAGGCATACATCCTCATGAGCCCCTGCAAATCGCAGGGGCTCATGAGGATCTATGCCTCTTGCAGATGGAAGATGGAAATTTCCTCTTTTTCTTTTTTTTTTTTTTTTTTGGGGGGGGGGGGGCGGGGGTGGGAGGGGGGGGGGGAGGTGGCTTCTGATTCTTGCTGTCTCACTCATTTCCCGAACATCGATTAGTTGTCTGTCTCTGAGTTGTAAGCAGCTAGGTTCCAAGGCGGTTTATCTTCCCGCGGTTTTTTTTTTAAATTTTTTTTAATCTAACTCTTTTAGACGTCGGGCTACAACTACCGCCACTTCGATCGCTTTGTCTTGTCGCGAATGGGCTGACGTCATCAGATGGTTAACCCCGTCACTGCCAGTGGACTCAGTGTGTTTCTGCCATCTCTGTGTACTCAACAACAAACATGCCCTAGCTTGTCCCAGGGAACGTGGACACAACGTGGGTGTCAGCAAGAGAAATAGATCCTCATGCGCCCCCCCCCCCCCCCTGCGACTGCGGGGGCTCATGTGGACCCATGCCTCTTACAGTTGGGCAGTGTTCACATTTTCTCGGCGCTGCTGAAAGGGGTTTTCTTTAACTCTTTCGTCGTCGGGCTTAAACTGTCGTCGCGTCGATCGGTTTGCCAGTCATGAGTTCCTGACAGGTTCGTTTTGTCTTGGTGAAGGCGGCCTGCACCAGGCCATAAGCGGTTAATAGATCGCGATATCTCGTGTATGTATGTTCTGAATATGTCTTGCAATAATGGAAAGAAGTAGCCAACCGAGAAAGAAACACGCTTAGAAAAGACGGGTACAACACAATTTATTAATATTTCGGGTAAATACCCTTTGTTTGTTTGTCTATTTTGACAAAGGGTATTTTCCCGAAATATTAGTAAATTGTGTCGTACCCGTCTTTTCTAAGCGTGTTTCTTTCTCCGTTGGGTACTTCTTTGCATTTTACACGCTTGGCAGTCACCTTTTTGGTCTGGATTGCAATAATGGCGCACACAAAAAAGGACTAGCTTAACTCATTCGCGGCCAGCCGCATCCTGATGCGGCTGGCCGCGAATGAGTTCCCTTATGAAGTTTGAATATCATAAGATGAAATCATTTCTGCTTTTCTTTTACTTTGTACGTAGGAGAGTTCTCGGGTGCGCATGAGATGCTTTTTTTTTTTAAAATTAAAAAATGATTTTTTTTTTAAATCTGTTCCCCGTGCCTACTCACATTGGTTGTAAAAAGAAGGATACACAAGTTTTAGTTAAAGCAAGACAGCATTGAGAACTCAGAAAATTATAACAGTGAAAGCCCGCCCCGGAGCAGATCATTTTAAGATTGATTTAGGTTGGTTGGTTATTCAGCCCTGAAACACTACAGCAAGAGATGGGTCGACCATAATAATTCAAGGGCAGTGCCAGATTAGCTTGGCACCTGCCCTTGAAATTATCATGGTCGATCCATCTCCTGCAACTGGTGCATAGTCATTAGATGACACCTCCAAAATTTGGGAAATACGGCCGTCGCGCTGAATGAGTTATTAGTTTCGTATTTGAATGATTTAATGAGAATTTTGTATCTTGAGAAACACAGCTACAAATGACCTCATCAAGAGGCTTAGATCCTCATAAGGCCCCACACCTGCGGGGCAGCACGAGGGTCTGAGTCTCTTGCAGAAGAGCGTCTTTCAATGCGGGCGTGTAATGTGGCATCGATATGTTTTGACTGCAGCTTACGAAATGTTCATCATTCGACAGTAATCAGTATATACCCTCCCTTCTCACAATCTCTCTCTCTCTCTCTCCCTCTCCCAGCCCCACCCTCCCCAGCCCCACCCTCCAATCCACCCCTCCCCTCTAATCCACCCCTCCCCTCCAATCCACCCCTCCCCTGTGGCTGCTTATTCTGTAGCTTTTTTAGTTGACATTTGTTCCGCAGAAAAGTCTTTCTGTTCTCCCCAGTCCACTTTGAAGAAACGTTCTTCATGTTACTGACATAACATTCATCCCACGCACGAAATCAATAATATTGTCTCATCCTCTTTGGCAAGCTTTTGTATAACTATTTTCAGGTGATATTTCCCCACAGCAGAAGTTCTTTGTCTGCCCCCTCCCCCCCCCCCCACTCCCCTCACTTCCACCCACACACACACGCACCGACACCCCCCCCCCCCACAATCCCACCTACTCCACCCCCCCCCCTCAACCCCCTACAGATACACTTTTTTTTTTTTAAAGTCCTCCTTTCAGGTGATATTTCATTTTCCCACAGCAGAGCTTCTTTGTCTGCCCCAACCCCCAACTCCCGGCCCACACACACACACACACACACACACACACACACACACGCACGCACCGACACCCCCGCACCCACCCCACCCACCCCACCCCCAACCCCCGGCAAACACACACACACACACACACACACACACACACACACACACACACACACACACACACACACACACACACACACACACACACACCTTTCACACGGTCTTAACATTTATACTTGCGCGAAATCAAATATTGTCTCCTGCTCTTTTCTATCAGAAAAGCTGCTTTTACAGGTATTTTCCGTTTCATGTTACAATTGTGTTGCTTGTAAAACCAAAATGGGGCAAGGCACGACACTCTTTCGTTGTATGCCTCGTTTCGGGCCGTGTTGTCCATCGCGTTTTTAGTCAGAACAAAAACTTTGGGTGTCGGTAGCGGTTTTTGTCGCGATGATTCCTGACGGAACAACAACAGCCTGACGTCCTGACGGAACAACAACAGCCTGACGTCCTGACGGAATAACAACAGTCTGACGTCCTGACGGAATAACAACAGTCTGACGTCCTGACGGAATCATCGCGACAAAAACCGCTACCGACAGCCGGAGGGTTAATATCTGATTTGCCGTTATTAGTTTCTTGTCCTTGCTTATAACTTTGTTAGCCGTGAAGCCTGCACGCAACAAGAAGAAAAATTCTCATTTTGAATGCATCCTTTAGCTGTAATTCTTTCTCTCAAAGAGAAAATCTGCTTTTTCTGCAGGGATCATCGCGACAAAATCCGCAGCCGATAGCCAGAGGGTTAACATTTACCGTTATTAGCTTTTTGTTCTTGCTTATTATAACTTTATTAGCCGTAAAACCTGCGCACAACAACAAGCTAATTTCTCATTTTGTGCGCATGGTTTGCTGCAGTTATTTCTTTTTTCAAAGAGAAAAACTGCTTTTCCTGCTTGCTATATTTAAATGCCTCTAAGTAGTTTCCGCTTCGATCTTATTATTGTGATCACTCATTCGAAACCGAATGCATTCAGATACGCGGCATGTTTGACTTCGTATCCGGATGCGTTAGTCTTCATTGACTTGGCCCGTTAAATTTGTGCTTTTGTCCTGTGAAACGTTAAACGTTTAGGGCTTTAACGTCCACCACGAAGGTGATTTCAAAAACCGAAAAGAGGTCTCAACAAAATGTAACCTCCCCTTTAGGTTCAAAGGCTGCTTTACAGATTTAGAGACAGATCAACCGTTTTAGTTCAAGTGTGGTGCCAGAATAGCTTGGCACCTCAGGCGCCAAGCTATTCTGACACCACCCTTGAGCTATCAGTCGAATGTATTTCGTGCTATGCTGCATCGGGATGGACCGGGTTAACCATTAAACTCTCATTTGTATGCATCTTTTTGTAGCAGTGTTGTCCGCCTCTTTTTCAAACAGAGTTGCTTTTTCTTTCTGTAATTTTGACTTTAAAGTAGTGTCTCGTGATCAGGGGCGGATCTGGCTTGAAGGGGGGGGGGGGAGGGTCCAGGGGCCCGCCTCCCCTCCGGCCAATTTTTTTCAAAAACGCTTTCAACTCATTCAGCCCCGACGCACTACAGCAGAAGATGGATCGACCATGATAATTCAAGGGTGGTGCCAGATTAGCTTGGCGCCTGTCGGCGCCAAACTAATCTGGCACCACCCTTGAATTATCATGGTCGATCCACTTTCTGCAACTGGTGCATAGTCGTTAGAGGACGCCTCCAAAATTTGTGAAATACGGCCTTGGGGTTGAATTAGTTAACAAAATTCCTGTTGCGGCTGTTCTTCAATATTTTGGCGGTGAAAAGGTGCAAGAGACTCACACACGCTTGTCAACCACCACCACCCCTCCCCCCCCAACCCTCCCATCCCCACCCCACCCCCTTTTCCCCGCCCGCGGAAGCAAGGTCTGGCGTCGCGAGACCTTTTGTGGCATGTATCAGGTTGAGGGTCCGAAACAGAAAGTTGAAGCCTGCCCCCCCCCCAGCCCCCAAGGTAACTGATCCGCCCCTGCGTGATAGTGTTAACTATGAAACCTCGACGCGAATGCAAGATAATTTCTCATCTGTATGCATCTTACGCAGCAGAGATGCCGAGCTAAAAATAAAAAAAAAAATCCCCAAACAAAGTTAAACAAACAAAAACCCACACACTTTTCATTTCCGTTATTTTGGCCTTATTACTTTTCTGTTTCATTCGTATGATTGTGTTAACTGTTCAGCCAGCGCGCGAAAGCAAAAATAATTTCTCATTTGTGTGCACCGTTTGTGGTCGATTTGCCAAGCCCCTGTGTGTGCATTGCTGCCTCTGATACTGTAAACACTTCCGGTGGCTGCATGCAAAACGACAAAACACACTGAAAAAAAAAACAAAAAAAAAACAACAAACAAACAAACAAAAAAACAAAAAAAACTCTGTTACGTTTGCTGTTAGTAGTTTCCGTTTCATTCTTATGATCGCGTTAACACATTGTACCCCAGGACCGAAATCCCCAAATTTTGAAGTTACTCTCTGAAGGACTGTTATTACAATCTTAGAGACAGATCAAGATTCGAGATTCAAGATGACTTTATTGTTGCTGTGATAGAAGATAATCATACACAGCAAAAAATTGTCTTGCCACCGCAGGTGCTGCTCACATTCACTCACTCCCTCATTCCACAAATTACAATAACAGAGCTACAAAATGGACAATGACTCGGGACGGGTGGAGCCCCTCGCCAGGGCATCTAATGGCCGCGCGGCGCCAGTGGCCTCATCCCGACCCGAACCACCCTGACACAAACAGAATGCTAAGACAGCCCTAAGTCTCCTGAACACACTATAATTATATGATATGCTCTTTTGTTAAATTCCTACTTGACAAAAGCTAGTACATAAAAATACAAGTTAACAACAGAAACAAATTACCGTCGAAAGGAAAATAATCTCCTATCTAGGCAACTTAAAAACAACGGTCAAAGCGATCGAACATGATAGTTCAAGAGTGGTGCCAGAATAGCTTGGCGCCCGTAGGCGCCAAGCTATTCTGGCACCACCCTTGAACTATCATGTTCGATCCATGCCGCCTTGCTACAGTGTGTCTGGGCTCAATGAGTTAAAATGTGAAGCCAACGCGAGAAAGCGAGATAATTTCTCCCATTTGTGTGCATCATTGATCATCATTTGTAGCAGTGTTGACGATCGCGCATCGACTGATGGCCACTACTTTTTTTTTTTTTTTTAGCGTCCCTCTGAGACCTGCTCAAATAAATTATGGATGACTGTGAGAGTGCTTCAGCGGGGCCCCAGTGAGCAAAAATGTTTACGGGCGGGCGTCGGCCGCGCATGTCGTGCGCGGGCCAACCGCGGCCGACGCTCGCCCTACGGCATTTTGCTTACTGCGGCGCGTCAGTCAGTGACAACAAAGAGTATAGCAGAGTAGTGTGGTATTTAGTGCGTGTGTGAATTGCTTGCTTGCTACCCATTGTCTTTGCGAGCTTGTTTTTGAGTGCTTGTGTGGCGCGCGCGTAGATTGTTTGCTTGCTAGTACAAGATGCTACCCTTGGCTCGCTTGCTTTGTTTCAGTTTACTGTCCCACTGGCACTAGAAGTGATCGGAGACTAGCAGTTTTTGGCGTAGTTCTTTTCCCTCCTCCTTTCAAGCCTTGTTGCTGTCGGGACGTTAAGCAATGTACAATCAATCATTTCTCACCCGGGCTTGGGACAGGCAACGGCGGAGTTACCCTTGGCTTGCTCTGGTTGGCGTCTGTCCTTGTAAATTCTTTTAACTTCAGTAGACCTTTGGAGGTAGTTACATTGCATTATTGACAAATGGAGTGTGGAAGCTAAGAGCTTCAAATTTGTACACTGCCAAATGCAAGCTACACTATAGTACTTGCAGATAAAGATACAGACCAACGGCTTTAGTTCAAGGGTGTTGCCATATGCAAGCTACACTATAGTACTTGCAGATAAAGATCCACTGGAGGCCGCTTCTAGTACATGCGTTGTGTTTGCAATTTCAGGTTACGCCGCATGCCTACCTGAAGAGCCCCCTCTTGGGGCGAAACCGGTCGTAGGCGGCAAAAACTTTTAATCTGCTCAGCAGGTCCAATATCTGTTTGGGAATATTTTCTAGCATCCCCCCTCGGGGGGAACACTGGATATTCTCCAACGGATGGCGGGGCGCCTGGGGGTAGTCCCTATTACATTATGTAGTAGGTGTTCAGTGGAAGGCTCAAAAGATCTAATAAGCGATGCAGTCACAAAAGGGCAGCTGATGTCCTGATGACACAATGCAAGCTTACCAGCCTGGAATTCCATGGCATTAGCACAGCATTCTCAGAATTTAATGAAAAATAACGTCCCTTGGAGCTACTCTGATTGAGTGCATTTTTTGGCTTTGGGCGACGCCTTTGTTATAAGTAAAGAATATATATATATATATATATATATATATATATATATATATATATATATATATATATATATAATATATATATATATATATATATATATATATATATATATATATATATATATATATATATATATATATATGTTCTCTCTTTTTTTGTGGAATGGGGGGGGGGGGGGGGCGAAGGGTCTTTTTACTTATATGTTTTATCTTTTGCTGTATCGCCTGATGTCCTTTTTATATGTGTAGAGTAGCAGGACAGTTTGGAAGATAGGCATTACTATGCCTAAAACTTTTATCTTAAATAAAAACGTTTCATCATCATCCTCTCTCTCTCTCTCTCTCTCTCTCTCTCTCTCTCTCTCTCTCTCTCTCTCTCTCTCTCTCTCTCCCTCTCTCTCTCTCTCTCTCTCTCTCTCTCCTCTCTCTCTCTCTCTCTCTCTCTCTCTCTCTCTCTCTCTCTCTCTCTCTCTCTCTCTCTCTCTCTCTCTCTCTCTCTCTCTCTGAACGCATGTGCTGCCTTTAACAAATTACACCCTGAGGCTGATTTTACTATTTGCTTATTGTCCTATTATAGGTACATGACAGATTAGGAGATAGATCAACCATTTTTGTTCAAGGGAGGTGCCAGAATAGCTTGGCGCCTCGGGCGCCAAGCTATTCTGGCGCCACCCTTGAGCTATCGGTCAAATTAATTTCAAGCAGCAGTGGATCAGGGTTAATGGCGATTTCTTGCTTAACTCATTTCTACCCCAGATACACCACAGCAAGATAAGGATCGACCATGATAGTTCAAGGGTGATGCCAGAATATTTAGCTATTCTGGCATCACCCTTGAACTATCATGGTCGATCTGTGTTCTGCAGCACAATGCAGTCTTCAGAGGTCAACGGCAAAATGTGAGGATTTCGGTGTTGAGGTAAAATGAGTTAAGTGCTTTGTCATTGGCTCTTTTTGTAAATTCATCAGTTCTGTTTTTGAGACAAACCATTTACGTTTGTGGACTATTTCTAACCGACATTTTTGCAATACTTTTTTTTTCTTGTGTAATTGTTCTTGCCTGCTTTGAGTTGAACACCGGGGACAGATTGAAAGACAGTTGTTGTTTTTTTTGTTTTTTTTATATAAATCTAAATCTATATCTTTGAGTAATACAGGTTCATCATCATTATCTCTCTCTCTCTCTCTCTCTCTCTCTCTCTCTCTCTCTCTCTCTCTCTCTCTCTCTCTCTCTCTCTCTCTCTCTCTCTCTCTCTCTCTCTCTCTCTCCTTTGAACATTAAATCATGTCCCAGTAAAACCCATTTTAAACGTGCTTTGCACACGCACTTCCATTCAGCCTAACTTCACAATTTACCATATCAAAGTATTAATGCTGATTACACGTGAACGTCAAATATTTTCTCTTTCTCCTTACATTTGTAAACTGATAATCCTTTGTCTTGTCGGTGTCGCTATATGCTCTTGATGCTGCTGATTCTTTGACACTGTCTTAGCTGAGTATAATATTAATGCTATGCAATCATTTATTTCCCTTGCTTTTTGTGTTGGTCGCAGTTACTAATTCTCCAATACCATTCTTTTTTCCTTTCATTATTTCACCTATTGTGTTTTTTCCCCGTAGTTTTTCTTCCTCCTCTTCTTCTTCTTCTTCTTATTGTTATTATTTGCATGCTCTGTTTATTTTCCTCCCCACCCGGGTCTGCCCTGGGGGACTTGGGTGGGGTTAGGTATTTTTTAGTTCCCAGGGTCACCCTGGTCAGCCCCACAGGGTGGGTTTTTCTCTCTATTCTGGGGCATGTGTTTCTGTCTACCCTTTGTCCATTCACCTGTATTTGCCTTTTTAAAACTCTCCCTACTGTCTGCACTGCCTGTAGCTCTTGATATTGGATGTGTGTTGCTAAATGGTCTTAGCTTTATTTAGGCCCCATGTGTTAGGTTTATTTAATGTATTTGACCGGCTGGTGACATACATTCAATGTTCTGTTTATTTTTTTTTCACAAGCAGTGCAGGCACGTCCTGAGAAAGCCTTGTTGCTGTCGGGACGTTAAGCAATGTACAATCAATCAATCAATCTGTTTATTTTCCTGTTATGTTGTTTGTTTACAGGACAGCTTGTAAGACAGGCATTGAGTTGCCTAATAGCTTTATCCTGAATAAATAAAGATTCATCATCTCTCTCTCTCTCAAAAATAAAGTTTCATTGATTCAGTGATTCACTCACCTATACTGGCAGTTGAACAAACCACGCCCCTCTCTGTGTTTAAAAGTAGAGTACATGATTACCTTTCTAAGACTACGAAATGCTTATCTTTTTTTCTTCTTTGTGTCTAGACATGATACGCTTCATGTTCTGACTTTTCGCTAGTCTTTCTGATTCCCATTTAGTCTCCAAACTGTTTGTTCTGTTTTCCAACTTGTTTTTGATAGCACACAAAATATCCTACCTACTTAAATGTTAGGTATGTGTGCGCGTACGTGTGTATGTGTATGTACAAAAGTGCGCATGTGCACGAGTACATGTATGTGTGTGCCTGTGTGCATGTGCGTGCGCGTGCATGTGTGTGTCCGTGTGTGTGTATGTGTGTCCGTGTGTGTGTGTGTGTGTGTGTGTGTGTGTGTGTGTGTGTGTGTGTGTGTGTGTGTGTGTGTGTGTGTGTGTGAGTTGCAGCTGCTGAACTTTGATTTTAATGCGGCTTCTTCAAATGGGTAAAGATAATGTTTCGTTTCTCAGTTTTTGTTTGATTGATGTTCCTTTTTTTAAGCAGCTTAGCAAGGACAGATTGTAAGAAAGGCCTGCGCGCCTAATATCTCAATCCTTGGAAAATAGTTTCGTTCTCTCTCTCTCTCTCTCTCTCTCTCTCTCTCTCTCTCTCTCTCTCTCTCTCTCTCTCTCTCTCTCTCTCTCTCTCTCTCTCTCTCTCTCTCTCTCTCTCTCGTTCCACGCAGACATAGATCGTAACGAGCCGCGATCAGTGACTGACTCAGTCATCTAAACCTGATTATCAAGCGATGTAATGTGCAATGCTTCTATCGCCAGGTAAACCTTCACATCTAGATCTGCAAGAGGCATAGATCCTCATGAGCCCCTGCATCCGGAGGGGTTCATGAAGATCTATTCCTCTTGCTTGCCTTGTTTTACGTTTGTGCGTTTCGTCTATCTTCAGCGCCGAAAGTCTGCGACTCTCTTGCCATTCATGTAAACCTGATTACCAAGTGCTGTAATGTGTGATGTCTCTCTCTCTCTCTCGCTGTGTGTCGGTGTGACTCGAGCGCTTTCAGTTGTATTGCCGAGTTTGTTGTTGCTGTTATTGTTCAAACTGGGTTCTTAACGTTCATGTTTAAATCAGGTTCTCTGTGTGTATGTGTGTGTGTGTGCGTGCGTTTGTGTGTGTGTGTGTGTGTGTGTGTGTGTGTGTGTGTGTGTGTGTGTGTGTGTGTGTGTGTGTGTGTGTGTGTGTGACTGCTAAATTAGCCTTTTGATGATCACGTTTTGCCTTTCCATTATTATCACGCGCGTGTGAGTGTTGTGTGAGTGTCATGTGAGTGTTGTGTGATTGTCATGTGAGTGTTGTGTGAGTGTCATGTGAGTGTTGTGTGAGTGTCATGTGAGTGTTGTGTGAGTGTCATGTGAGTGTTGTGTGAGTGGCATGTGAGTGTTGTGTGAGTGTCATGTGAGTGTTGTGTGAGTGTCGTGTGAGTGTTGTGTGAGTGCGTGTGCAAGGACATGATTGGAAAAAGGTCTGTGTACCTAATCATTTATCCTTGAGAAAATTAATAAATAAAGTTTTTCATTTCTCTCTCGCTCCCTAACAGTTAAATCCTTACATCCGCAGGATATAGATCTTCATGGCTCATGCAGGATGCAGTAACCCGTAGGATTCTGTCTCTTGCTTGTTTTGTTTTACGTCGGTGTTTGTTTCTTATACTGCACCCCTACAAATGGTTAATTACGTAAACTCGATTATCAAGTGCTCTTACGTTCGACGCCGACATCTCTTTCTTCGTTGGGTCTTAGCAAATCTTCCTCGGAACTTGGATACCACTACAAAAAGGGACTTGCCGTACGATAGAAAAGAAAAGGGAAAAAATCTCATTCGAATAGCGTAGATTCTCATGAGCCGTCGCAACTGAGGGGGCTGATGAGGATCAGTGCTACTTTCTATTTTTGCTGTAAGTCTTTGCTCTTTGACTATCGTGCGAATCATTCGTCATCTAAACCTGATTACTGCGTGCTGCGTTTCTTTAAGGTGTCGTACTCTCTGCCACATTGGCTGTCTCCATCACTTCGCTGCCAGCGGCAGCTAATCGAGGGAGACAGCCAGTGTGACCCACTGGTACCCAAGACACTCACGCAGCGGAGCGAAATCCCTGCAGAAGTGGCATAGATCCTGATCTGAAGCGCTTCACGAGGATTCATGCGGGCGTCATTTGCGTCTGTTGAATCTGCTGCTGAGATGGTGGTTAGGGATCTCGTCGTGCGGTTGCGTGATTCTTTTCGAGAACTTCAGTTTCCTTCTCGAAATCTGATTACATGTTCGCTCAACTCTGCAAAGTCTTGCACCGCGTTACAACTTACATGAGTAGAGACAGAAGATCTTGACTTCCTTCTTCTGAATCATGTAGATGCCGCCAGTCTGAACGATCTTTATTCTGAAAGCTGTTGAGTTTTTGCGTATGGCAGGGCACATCGGTATCTATGGTCTCTGAAGCTAGAATGTCTGTGCCTGTCTCTGCTTTCTCATAAAAGTTTCAACTTAGGCCTACTTGTCAGAGAATGTCCGCCTGAAAGAACAGACACTGTAAACTAAATATTTCACTGGAGACTTTTTGGCACGTGCCCTTTTGCTGCTGTTGAATGAGATTTTTTTTTTCTCTTTTCTTTTCTATCCTAGAGCAAGTCCCTTTTATAGTGGTTCCTTATCCCTGATCTGATTCCAAGATTCGTTTTATTCGTTTGGGGCGGTCCGTGGCGCAGTGGTTAAGGCGCCTGCCACCAATGCCAAAGGTGCGTGGTTCGATACCGGGTTCCGGCGTTGGACTTTTCTCCTCTGGTAAGTGTCACCGTTAATTCGGGCGGACCGTCGGGGGTTCTTTCTCCGGGTACTCCGGTTCTTCCACCCCCCCCCCCACCCCCCACACTTTGGTACCGGTCTCAGGCCACTTTACAAATTTCAAATACAAGCGATCAAAAATCTCTGTAACTTCAGTAGCTGACTGGCCCTTCGTTTGTCTTGTACTGTGTTTGTCTTAAATGGCGTAAATCCGTGTCTGTTTCGTGAGTGTGTGTGTTGGGTTTCAGGCGCGGCGCTTTGAGTCGATTTCCCCAAAATTGAGAAAAAGCGCCTATATAATAACGGTATTATTATTATTATTATTATTCGTTTCGCAGAGGTGTGCATCCAGTTTTTCTAATGCTAGTTTTGTTTTTGTTTTTTTTTCTCTCCAATATTTAATCTGAGACATTTCTGCGCTTGGCGGTTTCATTGTGTCCAAGAGTTCGCTGGAAAAATGCCCGTATCTTTTTTTTTTTTTTTTTTTTTAATCTCGTCCCGGAGTTAATGGCGTTTCGTTTATTGCCGTGCGCTGCCAATGTTTCAGCGCTGTTGATTTTACATTTCACCGCAGAAGACATTTCTGCACTGTCCGTTTTTCCTTTTATCAGTGACGTCTCTGGAAAAATTAACCCATTTAACACCAAGGCCACATTTCCCAACTTTTAGGAGTGTCACCCAACAACTTTGACTGACATGGTACCAGTAGCAGGAGATGCATCGAGCATGATATTTCAAGATTGAATGTTAATTAGAACATAAATTATTATGTATTTTAGTTCATTGTAAAAGTGGTGTGTTCGAGTATTGTGTTTTGTTTGTTATGTGCGTATGTCATTGTATTTGTGTGTACAAATTGTAAAGCGCTTAGAGCTTTTGATTAAGATTAAGTGCTGTATAAATACTCATTATTATTATTATTAGTAGTAGTAGTAGTACCGGCCAGATTAGCTTGGCGCCGTCAGGCCCCAAGCTCATCTGGCACTACCCTTTGAATTATCATGGTCGAGCCATCTCCTGCTGCAGTGTGCCGCGTCTAATTGGGTTAAAGTGCACAAGGAAGAGCTGGCGAGGGTCCATTTTGCGGAGCTGTCATTTCAATTTTCTCATGCTGTTTTCTTTGTCGCTAGTTCATTCTCGTGTGTGTGCCTGTAATTGAATTGTGTTTCCGTTAGCTGCATTTTTCAAAAAGGTTTTCAGTTTTACACGCCCCATTGTCAGCAGACGCAAAATTATGCCTTTGAAAGGTTGACAACTCTCAACACCGAATAATGCCAACACTCCAAGGAACATGGATATAAATAGGGTCAGCAAGAGGCTCATGAAGTTCTTTGCCTCTTGGGGTTTGGCGATGTTTGCATTTTTCCACGGTGTTCTCTGTTTGAATGAAATTATGTCTTCGCTTGACACGTGTTTTTCTTTTGTATTTTCTGTTTTCTAGGAGGTGTCAGATGGGGTTTATTCTGAGTTGTTTCCCCTGCTTGGTTTTTGTTTTTCTTTAAGTCGAGCTGTGGTTGTCAAGTACTTCGAGGATTGAGGTTGCGCAGTTCCTGAAATCAAGGGTTGTTTTAGGATTCCTCTTTTTATCTTCAGAGATTTCAAATTGTCATTATCTTCTCTTGTACCCAGTAATCACTTCGATTCCGACGGGCATGTTTCATGAATACCCTAGTGCTGTATTTAATGGCTCTTTGAAATTGTGCGTATCACAATTTAGCACTGGGAGAGATATTCCGCTAATAATCAATCCGCGGCCGGTATTGATATTTGCCGCTGAGCTATGAACGTGGCATACGACACATTGCAACACGCATTAACGTGGTATATGGCAGCATGTAACACCCCTCGCGGCATTACGCGGACCAATCAACGGCCGCTAATCGGCTTTGTCTCGAGCCCCGAGCTTGTGCATCTGCTAGGGGCTACAAGACGATTGCCCTTTGAACAAGCGTTCCAATTTGAGAAGGGATCTAGTCAGTCTCACAGCAGGCGCTTTCTGCAAGGGCCATAGATGCCCATGAACCTCTGCAGCAGCAGGGGCTCATGAGAATATATACCTCTTGCTGATTTTTAACTATATTCATCTGTGCCACAAATTTAGGGTGCTGCTAGAGTCAAGCACTCCAATGCAGAAACGTTTCTAGATGGTCCCACGGCAGTTGCAATTCTGCAAGAGACATAGATCCTCATGAGCCATTGCACCTTCAGGCGCTCTGAGAACCAATTTATTTTGCTTGATGGCCATTGTCATCATTTTCTTCCTCAGTTTGAGGGTGTTATTGGGGGGTCCAGCGCGCCGAATTCGGACAAGGTTCTTAAATGGATTTTTTTTTTTTTTTTTTTTTTTTTTTGGGGGGGGGGGGGGGGGGGGGGGGGCAGATTTGGTCTGTACGACAAAATTGCTTCCAAAGCCTACTGCGGGGGAATCATTGAAGACAGTAGCTCAAGAGTAGTTGGTGATTAGCACGGTGCCCAGACAGATGACAGTGAACTCATGTCGGTCGTGGGCAGAGGGCGTCTCTGAAAGCAACGCCAACGCCGTCCGAAGAACATGGATACGAAGTGGTGTCAGCAAGAGGCATAGATCCTCATGAGCCCCCGCAGTTGCATGAGGCTCTATGTCTCTTGCACTTGGGTTCTGACTGCGCAGGAGTTAATCTCTTCTTGGCGCTTAGACAACAACAAGTAGAATGACGCTTAATTTTCGAACGGCCATAGTTTGAATCAGCTTTTGACAAGGGCCGAACTAATCAGGCACTTCCTTTAAGCTGCTCTTGTCGATCCATCCCCTCGCGATTTTAACCTCATGTTCTGCAATTGATTTTAAGTGGTCGTCCTTCTGCTTACAGAAGTGAAAGGGTTAGAGGTGTGATCCACGAGTATTGATTTTTGTTTCTCCCTCCCCTTCAAAATGAGTTCTCGTAGTGTCCTGCGGTCAAATTGCACTAAAGGTCACGACAGACTTTGGTATCACAATATTGTCTGCGTTTTATGAAACTCCTCGGGGCTCCAGAATGCGCAGTCTTGTTATTAAAGGGGGCCAAAGTCAACACAACTGGGGACTTACTTTGTAGTCTAACACAACGGAATCCGCAAAAAGAAGAAATAATGTTTTTAATTGGATTTCAACACAAAGAGTTGCCACATTCTTTCTGCCAATGAAGATAAGTAGCGGCTAATCTCTCTGTTTGTTTGTTTGTCTATTTTGACAAAGGGTATTTACCCGAAATATTAATAAATTGTGTTGTACCCGTCTTTTCTAAGCGTGTTTCTTTCTCCGTTGGGTACTTCTTTGCATATTACACGCTTGGCAGTCACCTTTTTGGTCTGGATTGATTTAGTGTGTAGATCAGCTTATCTGGAACTTCGTGGCATTAGTTCAGTTCGTCCTCTGCTCACCGTGGAAGCCACTAAAACACTACAGTGTGCATTTGTGCTGTCCAAGCTAGATGATTGTAATTCTTTGCTTTGTGGCTGCCCTCAGTATCTCATTGATCGCCTCCAAAAGATTCAGAACAATGCAGCCCGGCTTGTTGTGAGAGTCCGTAAGACTGATCATGTCACACCCATCTTGAAGTCTCTTCACGTATTTAGTACAAAGTTATGTCAATCTGTTTTAACTGCCTTTCAGGCACCAGCCCAGAATACTTGTCCTCTTTGCTGCACGTGTATACACCATCTCGTGAGCTCCGATCCTCTTCTGATAAACGGAAGTTGTGTGTACCTTCTGAAAACATTTGGTCAGCGCACTTTTGTTTATCAAGCCCCAGTGTTATGGAATACACTTCCTCTTGAGGTCAGTCAAGAGGTCGTTGAATACTCACCTCTTCAAGCTTTACTTTGTTTGATGCCTTAGTTGTTCTGTAATCCTCCTTGTTTAGACTGAATGTTAATTAGAATATAAATTATTATGTATGTATTGTTGTTTAGTTTATTGTAAAAGTGGTGTGTTCGGGCATTGTGTTTTGTTTGTTATGTGCATAATGTCATTGTATTTTTTGTTGTTGTTGTACAGATTGTAAAGCGCTTAGAGCTTTTGAGTAAGATTAAGCGCTATATAAATACTCATTATTATTATTATTATTATTATTGTTATTGTTATTATTATTATTTAAAACCAACCAACATCTCCCCAAAAAAAAAAAAAAAAACAACAACAACAACAAAACCAAGAAAAACAACACCTTTAAATTTGAAACTTAATAATCTAAATTACACATACTGTGAAATAAATCAAGGGCTATGTTGTGGTCACTGCTCCAAATGTTTAACTCTTTCGAGACGTTCCGCATCCGGATTCGCGGCTTTACGCCGCGAATCCGGATGCGGCACGTCTCGAAAGAGTTAAAAATAAGCTTTCTCTACCGGATTCTGGCATGTTAACCCATTTAACCCTAAGACCGCTGTTTGCAAAATGTTAGGGGTGTCAGCTAACAACTGCGTGCCAGGTCCAAAAGACTGCTCAGCCATGATAATTCAAGGGTAGTGCCAAATTAGCTTCGCGCCGTCAGGCGCCAAGCTAATCCGGCACTACCCTTGAATTATCTTGGTCGACCCATCTCCTGCTGTGGTGTGCTGGGGCTGAATGGGTCAGACTACAATTTAAGTCTCAGATGTTTTGACTGCTTGTCCCCTTTGACGCATTGGGTCCATAACGTGTTCGTTGTTCTTTGTAGATTACATTACAGTTTAGCAGACAGATCGGCCGTGATGGAGAGGGGGTCGGGGGGGGGGTGGAAGGGGTCGGGGGGGGGGGTGCGGGAGTAGGGTGGGGGGGGGGTGTTGATTGCAGAACACTCGATCCGCCCCTGAAGGTACTCGTCTTTTTCCTCTTAAGAGATAGGCTGCTTTGACCAAGGATTTCCCACTTCTGTCTCGGGGAAAGCCAGCAGACAAGCACAACGGTTCAGGTTGCGTGTTTTGCTATTTCTAGACAGTGGCAATGGATTTATGGCTCGAAATGTCTTGGCTTCAGGGCCGTTGGAAATATAACACACACACACACACACACACACACACCAGCCCCACCCCCACCCTCCCCTTTCACTGCCACTGGACGCTAATTTTGGTTTTTGAAAAGGTAATTCAAATCCAGTGTATCGCCCTCGCCTGAGGCACGCGGATACAGATGAGATCAGCAAGAGGCAAAGAACCTCATGAACCCCCGCGTCTGCGGGAGCTCATTAGGTTCTTTGTCTCTTGCAGTTGAGTGATGTGCGCGTTCCCCAGGCAATGAAGTGGTTGAAGGATGGGGGAGTAACTGGACGTGGCGTGGGTAGGTGGGTTACAAGAGAATAGGTTAAGTATTAAAGAACCATTACGCATAAATCTGAGGACACATTTCAGCACCATTTGTGTTTGTTATACTTTGTCCACACACCTAATGAACTTTAACAGCAGTTGGGACACGCAGAAAAAGCACGCGCGTAATCGCGCTTATGTATTCTGCGCGGAGTGTGAATCTATTTTTAGCTGTTTCTCGTACTGATAGCGTTGTATTTATAAAACTGAGTGGAGTCATTGTCATATTATTTGATATAAAGACGACGTGTGCTGAACTGGATTGTCCTGTGTCTAAATGATTGGTTGGTTGGTTATGCATTGCTTAACGTCCCGACAGCAACAAGACTTTCTCAGGACGTGCCCGCACTGCTTGTGAAAAAAAACCCTAAACAGAATATTGAATGTATGTCGCCAGCCGGTCCAATACGTTAAATAAACCTACGATATGGGGACCAAATAAAGCTCAGACCATTTACGGCAACACACATCCAATATCAAGAGCTACAGGCAGCGCAGACATTAGGGAGAGTTTAAAAAAGGAAGATACAGGTGAATGGACCAAGGGTAGACAAACACATGCCCCAGAGGGGAAAACACACCCTGTGGGGCTGACCAGGGTGACCCTGGGAACTAAAAAGTAGTTAACCCCACCCAAGTCCCCCAGGGCAGACCCGGGTGGGGGTGTGTCCAAATGAACCATAGCTATACCTGTGTGTAGCGTTTCGTAACCATCTGTTACAGAAGTGTATCTTTGAACAGTTACGGCGGTAGTGGGCCTTTAAACACAATAAACTGTGTGCCCTTTATCAGTCATGTTTGTGATCTTTCGGAAATCAGATAAATCTGTGTGACGCAAGAACTCTGATAAATAGATCACCCCGGAGGAAACTGTATTTTTTTTTTGTGGCTCAGGTGCGGATCCACGTGGATCAATAGATTCCGATTTGCTGAACGTAATTAAAATCTGCCTCTGTCCTTATGTTATGCGATGTGTGCGCGTGCGCGCGTGCGAGGGAGTTCTTAACCCATTCCGCCATGACGCACTACAGCAGGAGATGGGTCGACCATGATAATTCAAGGGCAGCGCCAGATTAGCTTGGCGCCGACAGGCGCCAAGCTAATCTGGCACTACCCTTGAATTATCATGGTCGATCCATCTCCTGCAACAGGTGCATAGTCGTTAAATGACGCCTCCAAAATTTGGGAAATACGTGCGTCGGGCTGAATGAGTTAATCTCTGTGGTAGATACGTTGAGTTTTTGTCGTCTCTTGATTGACTGATTTGGCTCCGGTTTGACTGTTTAACCCATTTAGCCCCGAAGCACTACAGCAGGACATCGACCATGATAATTCAAGGGTAGTGCCAGATCAGCTTGGCTCCTAAAGTATCCTTGAATTATCATGGCCGATGCGTCACCTGCAACTGGTACGTAGTGCTGACACCTCACACATGTGCGGCTTTGGGGTTATATGGGGTAACTAATCAGAAGTGATTTATTGTCATATATATATATACACGACAGGGGGGAGATAAGATTCAGAAAATCATAGCGTTTAAAAGGGGCCGTCCCTAAATCAGAAATAGGTCAAACAATACACGGACTTCAGTCCTTCCGTGGGTTCATCCAGACCGCTGCATCCAGTAAAAGAAGTGTCAATTTTCATGAGTGTGTATGCATTGCTCGCAAGGCGTTGCCCTGATTGATATCCACAGTTTGGGGTACTTGCCCGGTATCAGGCTTTAAAGTATGACAGTTCGGGGTGCCTGTCCGGTATTAGGCCTAACAGTGTGACTGAGCTACGAGGACGCATGCCGCAGCGATTGGTGCGTTCCAGGGAAACGGCCCATTTAGATCGTACTGCAACCCAAAAAGTCTCCTCATGCTACGACAGGATGTGGGTGGACCAAGATAGTTCAACGGTGGTGTCGGAATAGCTTGGCGCCCTTAGGCGCCAAGCTATTCCGACACAACCCTTGAACTATCATGGTCGATCTGTGTCCAGAACTGTGACGATGGCAAGCTATTCCGACACCACCCTTGTACTATCATGGTCGATCTGTGTCCAGAGCTGTGACAATGACAAGCTATTCCGACACCACCATTGAACTATCATAGTCGATCTGTGTCCAGAACTGTGACGATGACAAGCTATTCCAACACCACCCTTGAACTATCATGGTCGATCTGTGTCCAGAACCATGACCTAGACCTCAAAGGATATGTTTGAAAAATATAACTGTTGATGTCACCCTTAGGATGTAATAACTTAGATACTGGACTGCTGTTCTGCGCTCGAAACTCAGAGGGACCATTCATGACAAGATCAGATTGCCGTGTGGAGTCTGGTCACGCGTGCTCCCTCAGGACCCCCAGATGAGTTGCTAGGAGGCAGATCAGTCCCCCACTCAGCCCCACTGACTCCCCCTTTCCTCCTGCAAGAGGCGCAGATTCTCATGGGCCCCTGCAGCCGCAGGGGCCCATGAGAATCTACGTCTCTTGCTTGTAATGGGGTCGGAACCGACTTATTCTTACATTTCAGCATCTTCAAACGGTGGAGTTCTGCCGGGGAATTTGGCAAAAGCTAACATGTCCATTTATGCGAAAAGCGAGATGTTGATTGTGTAACAATGAAACACTCGCTTTTGTGAAACTCGGACACGCTGGCTTTTGCCTAATAACGGCAGGAGGTAACCCCTTCAATGACTGGACGCAGGTTGTGTTGCTGAAAATCTGTTGAACTCATTCAGCCCCGACGCGCCACAGCAAAGAATGTATCGAGCATGATAGTTCAAGGGTGGTGCCAGAATAGCTTGGCGCCCATAGGCGCCAAGCTATTCTGACACCACCCTTGAACAATTATGCTCGATCTGTCTCTAGAATTGTAAAACAGTCCCTTCTGAGGGCAAGCTTAAAATTTGGGGATTTCGGTTCTGGGGTAGTATGTGTTAAAAATTTAACGCCACCCTTCCAAGCAAAGTAGTCACAAAGGGGTTTGAGTAGTCACAAAGTAGTCACAAAGTAGTCACAAAGGGGTTTGAGCAAGAGGCATAGATCCCCATGAACCCCCGCAACTGCGGGGTCTCCTGAGGATCTATACCTCTTGCAGTTGAATCGTGTTAATTTCCCTCGGTAGTAGAGGGGTTAATGTGTTTTTCCCTTCCAGACGTTTTTTTGTCGTTGACAGATACCCATTGCTAATTGGTGCATCTAGCAATCTCTCGGTCGCCGTCTGATATATCCTATTAGCCCTGAAGAACATTGGTAGAAATTGTGCCGGCAAGAAGTTCTTTTTATTCCCAGTAACCTGGTGTGTGTGTGTGTGTGTGTGTGTGTGTGTGTGTGTGTGTGTGTGTGTGTGTGTGTGTGTGTGTGTGTGTGTGTGTGTGTGTGTGAGGGAGTGGGCTGTGAGGAGAGGAGGGAGGGGGGAGAGATGGTCTTTATCTCATGTACGATAGTTTTGCCGTCACTTGATAACTGTTATCAGGTCCAAGCCTCCAGCATCCTGTTAGCAAAAACACGTTTAGGGCTTAACGTCTTGTGTCCACCACAAAGGTGATTTCAAAGACTGGGCACCGAACAGGGTCTGAGCAAATTGTGTCCTTAGCTGGATTCGAACCCGGGACCTTTCGGACGAGAGTCGAACGCTGTACCACCGAGCCACCCAGCTCCCCCACCCTGTTAGCAAGAAGAACGTAGACTTTGTACATTTTGCCAGCAAGGAGCATAGATTCTCGTGATCATGGCCGCTGAGGATCAATGTCTCCTGCCGTCACAACACGACTGCTAACTAGTCTAGGCAGTGCAACCACAACTACAGGAATCTTATACGAGTGAAGTCGCTTGTCAGCGGCTTTTCTACAATGAGCGATAGCACTTACAAAAGATCACCTGTCATTACAGACCATCATCTAAGTGGCTGTAGCCACCTAAATGGTCTTTTGTGACAGGTGACACTGTGGTTTGAGACAACTTTTTGTTCTCCCCAAAAGGTTGGTTAGTCTAAACATGTTGTGTACTAACGAGCAAAAGACATGCGACACTTTTGGAATCATCGCAACCCCTTATGAAATACGACACTTTTGGAATCATTGGAAACACGTTAGTGTTTCCGATGATTCAAAAAAATGTCGCAAAATCTGTTGGTTGTCAGTATGCTATAATTAACTACTTTCCACAGATGAACCGCTGCCAGGAAACTAAACTCGTGTAGGATTCCTGTACCTGTGGTACATACCGAACTGCCCCAGACGGTTGTGGATTATTAAACCTCCCTGGCAATTTGGAAAGGATAGACTGTTGGGTTTGCGTAGTGGAAACGGGATCAGATTTGTAGTCGAAAGGCCGCAGGTTCAAGTCTTTACTTCGACATACATCTCGACAACTCAGACTGCGCTACGGTTAACCTTTTGTGCGTCGGTCGCGGTTTTTTTTTTTTTTTTTTTTTTTTTTTGTCGCGATGATTTCTTTATGCCTCTTGCTGAAACCACTTTTTAACCCTTTGGACAGGAATCATCGCGACAAGAAACGCTACCGACACGCAAAGGTTAAAAAAGTTTTTGGCTAGTTAAGTTCTTGTATGTTTAGAACTAGGCTGTCTTGTGGGTGATAGATCAGACTTATCAGACACTACGGGTCGATTCATCACCCCGATTCAGAGTAACCCGTAACTGAAAAAAACAAGTTCAACGGATTACATTATTTTCGAGTTATTTTTGAGTTTGCGTGTATTAGGTACTTAGGGAACAGGATTTCTAGCGCGACATCGATACATCTCCCGATTTTTTCAAGTCTCTAGGTTTCTGCAGACGATAAGCTGACAATACTACCGGGGTGAATAAAATATAATTGACGTGACTCGATCCATCACCCAAAATACGGCAGAAGTAAAAGAGATAATTAAGCTAATTAAACTTGTTTTCGACTGTGCGTGTATTGGGTCCTCAGACACGTACATACTTCGGTAATAGGACATCTTGTCTGACAGTGATACGTCACCGGGATTTCTATTAGTTTGTGAATACAATGCTAATCTCGCAGTACCGTTCGATCTATCTCCCTCGTTGAGAATACGCCAGAATTGAGAGAGAGGTAATTGAACTAGTTTAACCTTTTGTCGAGTGCGCGTGTACTGGGCACTCAGACTTCAATCGCACTGGGCAATCGCACTTCAAACTAGACATGGGTACGTCTTCGGAGTGCCTCTGGGTCTCCAACAAGGCGGTTGCGTTTCTGATACACGCAGTTCCTTTTGTGTGCAAGAGGCATAGCTTCTCATGAGCCCCTGCTGAAGCAGGGGCTCATGAGAATCTATGCCTCTTGCTGAAAATAATGTGGATCGGCACATCTCTCTTCTCGTCAGATGACGACTGCGACGACGGAACCGGGGGAGAGGGAAGGGGGGGGGGGGGGCGGGGCGCACTTTGTGCCCTGAACTCGAAATTCCCAGATTTGAAAGCTGTCCCACTGAAGTCTACACACCAGTTTAGGACTGAGATACAGCAGAACCCATTTTAACTCATTCAGGGAGCCCCGCAGCAATAGCTGCGGAAGTGTTACATAGCGTTTAGCGTTGCCGCCGACAACGCTATGCGACACTTGAGCAGCTATTGATGCGGGCTCCTTGAATGTTGAGCTATGATGCGAGCTCCCCTCCAGAGAGCTCCCCCCTGTCACTTAGGTGGCTGTAACTGCACGACACTTTTGCAACTATTGATGCGGGACGCGTTGAATGAGTTAAGCTACAATGCATTTCCCTTATAAGGATGATGATGATGGTGTTCATTTGTAGAAGGCATTTCTCCATCCAGTACTGAATGCTCAGAGCGCTGTGTAGGGAGAGGTTTTGAACAGAAGAGACAGCAGCGCACCAATTTTGAAAGAGAGAGAGAGAGAGAGAGAGAGATAGAGAGAGAGAGAGAGAGAGAGAGAGAGAGAGAGAGAGAGAGAGAGAGAGAGAGAGAGAGAGAGAGAGAGATGATGATGATGATGATGATGATGAATCTTTTTTTTATTCAGGATAAAGCCATTAGGCAACTCAATGCCTGTACAAGCTGTCCTGTAAACAAAAGAGAACACAACAGGAAAAGAAACATAGCATGCAAATAATAATAATAATCATAATAATAATAATAATAATAAGATGAGGAAGAAAAACTACGGGGGAAAAAAAAACAAAAAAAAAAACGTAGTAGGGGAATCATCAAAATGAGGGGAAAAAATGACAATGGAGAATTTGTAACTGCCTCCGATGCAAAAAACAAGAGAACGAAACGCGTGCATAGCATTAATATTATACTCATCTAAGACAGTGTCATAGAATCAGCAGCATCAATAGCGTATAGTGACACCGACAAGACAATAGATGATCAGGTAGCAAATGTAAGGAGGAGGAGGAAGAAGAAGAGTAAAACTGCAGAGATCCTCTGTCAGCAAAGACCTTTATGTTGGTGTCTGTAGCCACCTAAATGAGAGTTTTTAGTGACAGGAGACTTTTTTCTTCTTTTTTTATTTGGTTGGTTAGTTCGGGTTTAACGTCCACAGCACCGAGGTGATCATGGACGGCCCTGACGGGCGGGTTATGGGGGACAGGGAAATCTATTGTGTAAGTGGTGTACAACCTGAACACTGATCAACTCAGGCGCACTCCAACTGTGCCACTTTGATTTACCAGGACCTTTCAACGGACATGCTGTTGAACAAATCCGTTGTTTTTTTTTTTTCTTTTTGTCGTACAAGACTTTTATTTGGGAGAGTACACGCGTCTGTCAGCGCTGTCCTCGTCTAGTTGCTTTGTGCGTATTCTTTGATAGAGAAGAACCCAACGGAGACAGAAACACGCTTAGAAAAGACAGTTACAACACAATTTATATAAATTGTGTTGTAACTGTCTTTCTAAGCGTGTTTCTTTCTCCGTTGGGTTCTTCTGCGGCATTTTACACGCTGGGCAGTCACTTTGTTGGTCTGTATTGCGATATTCTGTGATACCTGTCTTTTAGGCCACTTTTTTTTTTCTTCTTTCGATAATGGTGGTTGCTGCAAACGTACTACTGTACATAGATCCTGTCAGCTCAGGGGTGGTGCTAGAATTGGCTCGGAGCCTGTGGGCGACCGGAGGAAGTAGGAATGGTTTCAGCGAGACACTAGACCCTGGCTACAAAAATTGGCCTCACCAGTGTCAAGGCGTGGTCTGATCCGTCTGACACGCTGGAAACAGATTAGCTCTATAAGTCGCGGGCCGTGGGTGTGTTGGGAGCGTGGCTTGACAGCTGGTACTGCGTTAACCCGTTCGCGGTTGAGAAAAAAAATCGCCACCCATCTGCAAGGGGCATGGACCCTCATGAGCCCCCGCAGTCGCGGGGGCTTATGAGGATCCATGCCTCTTGCTGACTCCACTTTGTGTCCTTGTTCCATCTGACGGCGGGAGACCTTTGGCTTTGTGTTTACGTTGATTTCTGAATAGAGTTGTATCCACTAGCAGGGAGGGGTTAAACCGGAAGGGTGTGGGTGTTGGTGAGGGAGGGGGGAGGAGGAGAGAAGACTGTTGGGATCTTTCTACTAGTTCGTCTTTAACCCTTTGGCTGTCGGTAGCACGTAGGTTTCTCCTTCGACTTTCATGGCTAAATAATTTCCGTTCTATCTAATAGAAGTCGTGTGGTCAGGGAAGTCCAAGGGTTTAACGTTTAGAGCTTGTCGTCATTTGCCCACCGCGAAGGTGATTTCAAAGGCGGGGCACCGAGAAGTCTGAACAAATTTCGTCCCCAGCTGGGTTCGAACCCGGCCTCGACTTTTCGAAAGAGAGTCGAACCCTTTGCCACCTGAGCTGCCCAGTTCTCGAGAAAACGGAGAAGAAATGCGACCAAATTCTTTGCGCTGCAGAGACAACCCCCGGCAGTGCAGAGATTAAAAGGAAAAAAGAAAATGATAGATTGTTGATATTTTTCTGTCTGCTCACACACAAAAAAACCACTGTATCAATTGTTTACCTCAGTATCATCGCTATCAATCCGAGAAAAACATCGGTGAAAGCTCTCCTAATGTTTCGCCACGAAAATTCAATAATTCTTTACTCTCGTGACACTACTTCGTATGAAAAACCCATTTTGTCTACACAATAAAGCTGTAGAGTCCCACAAGAAATCAATGGGAAGCCATCTCGCATTCAGACTAAATCTAATCCATCAGCGTTCGGTTTCAATCGAGAGTGGCAGAAAACGCTGAAATGATACAAATACTCTCTTGTGAGGTCAGCAGGATTTTGACCCTGTGGGTGTCGGCAGCGGTTTTGGTCGCGATGATTCCTTTAGGAAATTATTGCGACTAAAACCCGGCTACCTACACTCAGAGGGTTGGCCTTTTTGCCGCCATTGCACATTACCCCCCCCCTCTCCCTCCCCTTCCCCTACTCTCCCTCCCCCCCCCCCCCGCCCCCCGCCCCACCACCCTTTTGATGTGAGAGTTGTCATCTACAACACTGGTTGTCACCCTCGATTCGTTACCGCTGTATAGCGGTAGCGAATCAAAGGAGGCAACCAATGTGGTCATCTACTGCTGCTCAGAGTTGACTACTCCATCTGAGTATGGGAAGTCAAACCCTCGCTGATACAGTAATCATTGTAATAAATTTGACAATGTTAGTTCAAGGGTGGTGTCAGATCCGGCGCCAAGCTATTCTGGCACCACCCTTGAACTAAAATGGTTGCTCTATCTTCAAAATTGTAATGTAGCCTTCAAAGGACAATAAGCAATTTTTTTTTTAGTTTAGCCTGAAGATGTAATGGTTTAAGTCGTATAACAACACCCCCCCCCCCCCCCCCCCCCCCGCCCCACCTAAAAAAAAAAAAAAAAAATCCCTCATTCTTGGTTGTCGACTAAGATGATAAAATTTTCCAGCAAAAGGTCTGTGGACCGACACAGCGCATAGCGCGCGGGTCAGCTACGGCCTAACGTCGGCCCCAAGGATATTCTGCTGGCTGGAAGAATGGTCCCGAGAGACAGCGACACCTCCCCGGCAGAAGTGAGTGAGAGCTGAACCTTGCTCTGACTCGGCGACTGATGAAATTAGCGCTCTGTGGCTGTCCGCACTAGTCACGATCGCTACAGGAAAAAGTGAAGTCCTTTGCGATGTTTCCCGTGAAGAAATATGGCCTTCGCTCTTTTGGGATTCCTTTTAACACCTGCACTGCCGCGGGAATGGGAACCCCAGGTGCAAGAGGCAAAGAACCTCATGAGCCCCCGCAGTTGCGGGGGCTCATCAGGTTCTTTGCCTCTTGCTGGCCCTATTCATGTCCGTGTTCCTAGAACTGATGGGATTATCCGGTGTTGAATATGTTCTTCTGTCGAAGACATCATTTGCGTCCACAGGCATTGAATGAGTTAAGCATGACAGAATAGGTCAGAATGACTGCAAAACACGCAGAGCACTTCAAAACACCCAAAGGACCGCAATTCACCCAAAAGTCCGCAAAACACCCAAATGTCTGCAAAACACCCTAAGGATGCCGCAATGACTTTATATCAATAGGACATGGGGACGTAGATTAGTGGATAAGACACTGCTGTGGCAGTCGTAAGATCCCGGGTTCGAATCCCCTGGTGGGATGTGGACTTTTCCTCATTCCCATCTAGTCAAATTTACGTACAGACTCGGCTTCGTGTGTACAGCACGCATAATCATCAAATGCGCACGTTAAAAATCCCATTGGCCACTATTCGAAAAAAAGAAGGCCCGGTAGTGCCGGTGAAATGGAAACAGAAATATATCACATGCACCGAAGTTAATAGTACGGTGGAGGTTTGCACGTAAAGTAGTGCTTAGTAGCAGCAGGCTTTCAAAGCGTCAGCTTCCATCCCTACGGCGCCTTGAGCATCTTTAATAGATGGATATGTGCGCCTCGGAGACACCATACCATAGTAACTGAAATTAGTGTCCTTTGAGTTTTGTCGCTGATGCGACTGCAGAGAAATGGAGACAAATTCTTCAGATTTTCTTAGCTGCGCTCTGTAAAAACCTCGCACGTTGTCTCGCAGAAGCCAGTTCCGCGCTTGATGCCAGAACTGAAATGCGCAAACCCTTCACCACTCAAAGAGTCGACGCTCGGATTTGAAAGGGCCAGCCCTTCAACACTAAAGACTTGCGAGAAGTTGTGGTGATCTTTGACATTCGGGTATCGATTGCCTGGCGTTTTGCCAACTCAATCACTTTTACTATCATCCCCCCCCTCCCCTACCCTCCTCCCCCCTTCCTTTTCTCTCCTTACTCCCTATCTCCCCCTCCCTCTCCCCTATCCAAGTCCCCCTTTCTAACCCCCCCTCCCCTATCCAAGTCCCCCTTTCTAACCCCCCCCCCCTTCCTTTTCTTTTATGGGAGGGACACCAAAAGTGATTGAGTAGCGGTAAGCATCTCAATCTCCTTTTTCCCCCAGTGAACAATAGGTCACAGGGCCGAAGTAGGCCGCACTCGGCCCACGCACGTTCCGTGCGCGGGCCGAGTGCGGCCCACTTCGGCCCTGTAACCTTTTGCGCCCTGGGTCGGTTCCCCTCCCATCTCTCCAGTATACAGCCCTGGTTTCAAACCCAATCGCTTTATGGTCAACTGATCGCTGTCATGCCCGGAACTTACTCTTGTGGAGGAGTAGAGATGAAGGTGGCCGACAGCTGATTTCACGATGGATGGCGGCTGCATGGGTTTGGGTCTATGTCTCGTGCAGATAGAAAAGGTTTGGTTGAGGAGGGATCATTTGGTGTCCCTGCCTAGAATTCCTTCTGGGTTGTAGATCCTTGTATGTTTACTTGGCCTTTTTCGTATCCCTGTAGTGGTTATAATGATAATGGCGGTAATGGTGGTGGTGGTGGTGTTGATGTTGATGGTGATGATGATGGTATTGATAATGATGATGGTGGTAGATCTTCTCAGTTACTTCTGATTTTAAATCTGTTTTCTTATTCTGCGGCGTTTTCAATGTGTTTTTTTCTTTTTCTCTTTTTTTTCAGTTTTGCTAATACGACGATGTATTGACGATGTGTGTGTAGGAGGGGGGGGGGGAGGGGTGCTGGCGATTCCACCCAGCACCTTCTGATTTCAAACCCTTGTTTTTTCTCTTTGTCCCATTTTGTCTGCTTTTGGCCAAGGGTAGTGCCAGATTAGCTTGGCGCCTAAGAAGGCGCCAAGCTAATCTAGCCCTACCCTTGACTTTTACAGCCGATACATCTCTTGAAGTGAGATCATCCCTGTAGCAGCAAAAGGTGTTAAGCCCATTTTTGTGAAAGGCGAAATTTTCATTCTACTACAATGTAAATCTCCTTTTTCACAAAATAGACATATTGTCTTAGAGTTATACATCTCACAAAAATAGATAAATAGAGCTTTGTACACTTGTCTGTCCATTTTGAAAAACTCGATAATTTTATTAACCCATTCAGCCCTGACGCACTACAGCAGGAGATGGGTCGACCATGATAATTCAAGGGTAGTGTTAGATTAGCTTGGCGCCTCCCCCAAGCTAATCTGGCACTGCCCTTGAATTATCATGGTCGATCCATCTCCTGCAACTGGTGCATAGTCATTAGATGACGCCTCCAAAATTTGGGAAATACGTGCGTCGGGCTGAATGAGTTAAAGTACCATTACGCATAAATCTGAAGACACATTTTAGCACCAGTTGTGTTTGTTATGCCTTGTCGACACACCCAATGAACTTTAACAGCAGTTTGGACACGCAGCAAAAACACTTTCGTGTCAGTCTATTTTTAGTTGTTTCTCGCAAAGACATCGTTGCATTTCTAGAACGGAGTGGAATCATTGTCAGGTTACTTGCTATAAAGACGACGTGTGCTGAACTGGATTGTCCTGTGTCTAAATGAACCATAACTAGACCTGTGTGTAGCGTTTCGTAACCATCTGTTACAGAAGTGTATCTTTCAACAGTTACGGCGGTAGTGGGCCTTTAAATTGTGCCGTAGTTGGCCTGTAGAATCGTGTTACTTTTGGGGGATTACCTTTCCTTTTTACAGGCCATAAAGTGTTACGACACAGATAGTCATTTACGCGTATGCCAACCATAGTGTTAACTGGTGCTCGTGGTATTCTGGTCGTTTGTTTTGGACACGCATAGGGACTCCCCTCTCCCCCCCCCCCCCCCCGCCCTCCCCACCCGGGTCTGCCCTGGGGGACTTGGGTGGGGTTAACTACTTTTTAGTTCCCAAGGTCACCCTGGTCAGCCCCACAGGGTGGGTTTTCCTCTCTATTCTGGGGCATGTGTTTCTGTCTACCCTTGGTCTATTCACTTGTATTTTCCTATTTTAAACTCTCCCTACTGTCTGCACTGCCTGTAGCTTCTGATATTGGATGTGTGTTGCTAAATGGTCTTAGCTTTATTTAGGCCCCATATCGTAGGTTTATTTAACGTATTAGACCGGCTGGCGACATACATTCAATATTCTGTTGTTTTTTGGGTTTTTTTTTTTTTCACAAGCAGTGCAGGCACGTCCTGAGAAAGCCTTGTTGCTGTCGGGACGTTAAGCAATGTACAATCAATCAACCCCCTCCCCCCTGCCCCCCGCCCCCCCCCCCCCCTCACACACGCCACCACCACCATCTTGTGCCTGTCCTTTTTAATCGCCTAAATCTGAATAGATGCGTCTGGCAGGGGCTCGGGTAATTCTCTGCTATTGATCCAGGGCCTTATCACGCCATGCATCGGGCCGCTTACGGAACAGACCGTGTAGCAGAGATGGCCATAATAAGACATATATTAGGCGGCTGGTAAATGCCCTCTGCTTATTATCCTTCTTTGAAAGTCGTGCACTTTCTTGGGCTGTGTGCTGAAACCGGCACGAAGCCAAGAAACAGCTCCTCAGACCTTGGGTTTAACCCCTTCACTGGTGAGAAGAACTTGAACGCCACCCAACGGCAAGAGGTATAGATCCTCATGAGCCCCCGCGACAGCGGGGGCTCATGAGGATCTATGCCTCTTGCTGACACCACTGTGTATGAAAGTTGAAACCACATCTTTGTTAAACTATTTTGAATCCTCGTTTCTTCCTGTTCTGTCGTTGGTGGCCTGTTTAAGTCGTATAACAACACCACCACGACCACCCCACCACCACCACCCCCACCCCCACCCCCCATCCCCCCCCCCAAAAAAAAAAAATTTAATTAAAAAAATTCATCCCTCATTCGTGGTTCTCGACTAAGATGATAAAATCATGTTTACTGAGAGCGAAAAAAAAAATTGAACGCCACACAACTGCAAGAGACATAGATCCTCATGAGCCCCCGCGAATGCGGGGGCTCATGAGGATCTATGCCTCTTGCTGAAACCACTGTGTATCCGCGTTTCTTTGACGGTTGGGGATATTTTGACGTCGACTTTACAATAATTTCAAAAACTCAACATGGTTCACTGGCATTGAAAAGCAGCAAAGGAGACAGCAATGATATTAATGGGCTTAAAAAAATAAAAAAAAAATTTCAAACGTTTGCGGCTCACAAATTAAACTCTGTGTTGGAAATAAATTTCCAGAATTGGGGAACTATTTGTTCTCTGAAGACTGCGCCAAGAGTGGTGCCAAACTAGCTAGACTCCAAAAAGGTTAACCTTTTATCCTTGTTCAAAACAGATCTTGATGTGTTTTTAGTGTTATGTCTGTACCCGTTACATACTGCGGCTGATAGATCTTGACGTCTTTTTAGTGTTATGTCTGTATCCGTTACATACTGCGGCTGATAGATCTTGATGTCTTTTTAGTGTTATGTCTGTACCCGTTACATACTGCGGCTGATAGATCTTGATGTCTTTTTAGTGTTATGTCTGTACCCGTTACATACTGCGGCTGATAGATCTTGATGTGTTTTTAGTGTTATGTCTGTACCCGTTACATACTGCGGCTGATAGATCTTGATGTCTTTTTAGTGTTATGTCTGTACCCGTTACATACTGCGGCTGATAGATCTTGATGTCTTTTTAGTGTTATGTCTGTACCCGTTACATACTGCGGCTGATAGATCTTGATGTCTTTTTAGTGTTATGTCTGTACCCGTTACATACTGCGGCTGATAGATCTTGATGTGTTTTTAGTGTTATGTCTGTACCCGTTACATACTGCGGCTGATAGATCTTGATGTGTTTTTAGTGTTATGTCTGAACCATTACATACTGCAGCTGATAGATCTTGATGTGTTCTAATTGTTATGTCTGAACCATTACATACTGCGGCTGATAGATCTTGATGTGTTTTTAGTGTTATGTCTGAACCATTACATACTGCAGCTGATAGATCTTGATGTGTTTTTAGTGTTATGTCTGAACCATTACATACTGCAGCTGATAGATCTTGATGTGTTTTTAGTGTTATGTCTGTACCCGTTACATACTGCGGCTGATAGATCTTGATGTGTTTTTAGTGTTATGTCTGAACCATTACATACTGCAGCTGATAGATCTTGATGTGTTCTAATTGTTATGTCTGAACCATTACATACTGCGGCTGATAGATCTTGATGTGTTTTTAGTGTTATGTCTGAACCATTACATACTGCAGCTGATAGATCTTGATGTGTTTTTAGTGTTATGTCTGAACCATTACATACTGCGGCTGATAGATCTTGATGTGTTTTTAGTGTTATGTCTGAACCATTACATACTGCAGCTGATAGATCTTGATGTGTTTTTAGTGTTATGTCTGAACCATTACATACTGCGGCTGATAGATCTTGATGTGTTTTTAGTGTTATGTCTGAACCATTACATACTGCGGCTGATAGATCTTGATGTGTTTTTAGTGTTATGTCTGAACCATTACATACTGCGGCTGATAGATCTTGATGTGTTTTTAGTGTTATGTCTGAACCATTACATACAGCGGCTGATAGATCTTGATGTGTTTTTAGTGTTATGTCTGAACCATTACATACTGCGGCTGATAGATCTTGATGTGTTTTTAGTGTTATGTCTGAACCATTACATACTGCGGCTGATAGATCTTGATGTGTTCTAAGTGTTATGTCTGAACCCGTTACATACTGCAGCTGATAGATCTTGATGTGTTCTAAGTGTTATGTCTGAACCATTACATACTGCAGCTAATAGATCTTGATGTGTTTTTAGTGTTATGTCTGTACCCGTTACATACTGCGGCTGATAGATCTTGATGTGTTTTTAGTGTTATGTCTGAACCATTACATACTGCGGCTGATAGATCTTGATGTGTTCTAAGTGTTATGTCTGAACCATTACATACTGCAGCTGATAGATCTTGATGTGTTCTAAGTGTTATGTCTGAACCATTACATACTGCGGCTGATAGATCTTGATGTGTTCTAAGTGTTATGTCTGAACCATTACATACTGCAGCTGATAGATCTTGATGTGTTCTAAGTGTTATGTCTGAACCATTACATACTGCGGCTGATAGATCTTGATGTGTTCTAAGTGTTATGTCTGTACCCGTTACATATTGCGGCTGATAGATCTTGATGTGTTCTAAGTGTTATGTCTGAACCATTACATACTGCAGCTGATAGATCTTGATATGTTCTAAGTGTTATGTCTGAACCATTACATACTGCGGCTGATAGATCTTGATGTGTTTTTAGTGTTATGTCTGAACCATTACATACTGCAGCTGATAGATCTTGATGTGTTTTTAGTGTTATGTCTGAACCATTACATACTGCGGCTGATAGATCTTGATGTGTTTTTAGTGTTATGTCTGAACCATTACATACTGCGGCTGATAGATCTTGATATGTTCTAAGTGTTATGTCTGAACCATTACATACTGCGGCTGATAGATCTTGATGTGTTTTTAGTGTTATGTCTGAACCATTACATACTGCGGCTGATAGATCTTGATGTGTTTTTAGTGTTATGTCTGAACCATTACATACTGCGGCTGATAGATCTTGATATGTTCTAAGTGTTATGTCTGAACCATTACATACTGCGGCTGATAGATCTTGATGTGTTCTAAGTGTTATGTCTGAACACATTACATACTGCGGCTGATTATTTTTGAAAATTGTAATGTGCTTATTGTCCTATGAAGGCTACATTACAGATTGGGCGATGGATCAACCATTTTAGTTCAAGGGTGGTGCCAGAATAGCTTGGCGCCCCAGGCGCCAAGCTATTCTGGCACCACCCTTGAACTATCACATTCAGATTAATTTCAAACAGTAGTGCATCGTATTGTGGCAACACCCTTGAACCGTCAGAATCAAATTAAGTTCAAGCTGTAGTGGATCAGGATGAAAAGGGTTAAAGGGGAAAAACGCCCTTTGGCTTTTAAATGTTAATGATGCTAACTTGACGTAAAGCAGAGGAATTTTTAAAATCCGATTTTTTTAATTTTTTTATTTATTTATTTTTTTTTGTTTGTTTTGGGTGGGGTGGGGGTGGGGTGGGGGGGGGGGATTTTTTGACTCGTTCGAGACCGTGTCGTGGCTGCTTGCCGCATGTCGTGATGCCGCAATCTCGAATCAGTTAATACACTGAATCATGAAGACCTGTCTGTCTTCAGGTCTGTTCTCAGTGCAAAGCCGGTGCGACCGTCCTTGAAAGCACTCCTCAAAGTTGCATGAGTGTGCTTTCGAATCCTGCGCCAGCCATTGTGTCAAGTGCTTCGCTTGGCGGAAAACAACTCAGAACGCGTCGTCAGCAAATCGTGATATTGTAGGGTGCTGAATTTGCATTGACTTCGAGAAGAAAAGTTTGCATTGGCTTCGCGAAGGAAAGAAAAACACTTGATAAGCAAAAGGTCCTCGGGCCGACATCAGCTCGACGGCGCACGGCCGTGCGCGGGCCAGCTAAGGCCGATGGCGTCAGCCCAGGGACCTTTTGCTCAACGAGGATCCCCCCGATTACACAGCGCTGAGCACCTAGCATAGTGGGTTAGTTAGGGAGGAGGGGGGGTTATCTGTCCATGGCACCGGAGTAATAATGGACGGGGGAGGGGGGTAGGGGCAGCTATTGCCGATGGAGTACTACGACCTGAACAATGATCAATTCAGGCGCAATGCAGCCGTGCCCGTTTGTATAACCAGGACCTTTCAGTGGACACGCTGTTGGACCTAGCAATAGCGGCTTGCGCAGGGTTTAAGCACACTCAGGCAACGGACTCTAAAAGCAGGTCCCGCGGGCTCATCTGAAAGTCTAATATATTTTTCATTGCACGCACAGAGGCACGGGAGAATGTGCCCCTACCCCCCTCCCCCACACCCCACCCCCTACCCCACCCCACCCCCCTCCCCCACCCCTCTTCTCCCCCACCCGCGTCAACCTTCCGGACCCATTTCCACCCCTCCTTCACTTGCTGGTTTTTGTTGCGTGTGTTTCGCGAAAGGGTCGAGTAGAACATAGTCTAGTTGCAGTCCTGCCCTTTCGAGAGCGCAACAAAACAATCGTATATTCAAAACCCCAGTCGTCCAACAAACACAGATATAAAATAAAGCGAGCAAGAGGCATAGAACCTCATGAGCCCCCGCGACAGCGGGGGCTCAAGAGGTTCTATGCCTCTTGCAGTTAAAACGGATCTCGCAGTCAACGTGTTTCAAAGCAAATTTTTTTTTCTTCCCGAAAACCATGTATACAGCGGCAAAAAGGATTAAATCAAAGCCAACGGTGTCACGTTTTAATTTCCGACTGTATTTTTCTCCACATATTGAAATATAGTGCCGTTAGCATCTTTAAAAATATCACAAGAAGGCTGTCATGATTTCTTGAAATAGGTCATGAATCCCTGAGCCTAATGGGAGTAATCCACACGGGTTCAAATGCATGTGCGCTCCTAATTGACATACACCTTATGAGATACCGTCTCCATCTCTTTCAGTTTACGGTAGAAATCTGTCATAATTCCTTGAAACAGGTGATCAACCCGTGAGCTATATCCACAGCGTGTGTGTGCCCAAGCTTTCCTAATTAAATAAACTTTGAATCGATCTGTTGGAAACTCAAACAAGTCTCTCATACTCTTGTCATACACCAGCATTGATTTCGATTGATTTGTACACATTGTTCATGGTAACTTTTCGCTTACCGTCTCCAAGAGGCATAGATCCTCATGAGCCCCCGCAGGTTGCAGGGGCTCATGAGGATATATGCCTCTTGTTTGTATCTGAATACGTCAGTGTTTTCTTTGGTGAAGGGGCTTTGAGTTCAAGTCTTCGATTTTCAGAATGAATGTGACTGGCATTTTGACGGGTGTAAATTTGAACAGGGAGTTTCTTTGCCTGATATGACAACAGAAAAGGAAACACACGGTTTTGTAGCGAACACGCCCACTTAGTGCAATTTGTGTTTCTGCGTTTTCTCTGTAGTTGGAAAGAATCTGCAAGCACCCGTACGTTATTTATTTATTTATTTTATTATGTATTATTTATTTATTATTATTTATTTATTATTTTATTTTAATTTTTATTTATTTTATATTATTATTTATTTTTTTTTTTTTGTGGGGGGATAGGTTAGTTGTGTGTACGTTTTTTTGTTGTGTGTTTGTTTTTGACACAATTTGGATCGACCATTATAGATCAAGGGTAGTTTTACAATAATTTGGCGCTTTTGGGAGACGGGAGGTGGGTTCAAGAGTAGTGCCAGAATTGCTCTGCCGTTAGTTTCATTTTTTTTTCAGAAAAGCGAGATTTTGATTGCATAACAACACAAATCTGGCATTTCTCAAAGAGTGGTCATAGTGGTTTTTGCCAAATAACGGTAGGGGAGGGGGGGAGGGGGGGGGGAGAGATGGAGCAAGTAACGAATGACTTCATCAACAATAATAAATCAACGACCTCGTGATTCACAAGCCGTGTACATGAGTCACCCTCATTGGAGACGTCGACCTGTCGATAGCGTTAACTCATTCGCGGCCAGCCGCATCCGGATGCGCGGCATAAGCCGCGCATCCGGATGCGGCTGGCCGCAAATGAGTTAACCATGCTATCATTGCGCCCGCCGGTATTGTTTATGGCGCCGATGCATTCATCATCATCATCATCATCAGACCCTTGCCCGAACTGGGCGTTGGGGGGACTGAAAGGCAGCAGCAACAGACAGTGCTCTCCACTGAGTTCTATTTTGGGCGGTGGCAAGCAAGTCTGACATCTCGAGTTCGGTCCATTCTTTTATGTTTGCGACCCAACTCTTTCTCTGACGACCTCGCCGACGACTTCCTTCGAGATGCATTAGAGAGGTTAATTCCCTCATTGTCGAGGATCGCCGAACACTACCCAACTGCAAGAGGCATAGATCCTCATGTGCCCCCCACCCACCCCTCCTCATGAGGATCTATGCCTCTTGCTGACGCCACTGTGCGTGTCCATATTCCTTGCACCGCCGGGGCTGTGTTTGATGTGTTATTTATTAACCCATTTAGCCCCTGCAGCAGGAGATGGATTGGCCGTGGTAATTCAAGGGTAGTGCCAGATGAGCTCGGCGCCATGGATTGGCCGTGGTAATTCAAGGGTAGTGCCAGATGAGCTTGGCGCCTTGGATTGACCATGATAATTCAAGGGTAGTGCCAGATGAGCTTGGCGCCTCGGATTGACCCTGATAATTCAAGGGTAGTGCCAGATAAGCTTGGCGCCTTGGATTGGCCGTGATAATTCAAGGGTAGTGCCAGATGAGCTTGGCGCCATGGATTGGCCGTGATAATTCAAGGTTAGTGCCAAATGAGCTTGGCGCCTTGGATTGGCCATGATAATTCAAGGGTAGTGCCAGATGAGCTTGGCGCCGCTTGGATTGGCCATGATAATTCAAGGGTAGTGTCAGATAAGCTTGGCGCCTTGGATTGGCCATGACAATTCAAGGGTAGTGCCAGATTAGCTTGGCACCTATCGCCAAGCTAATCTGGCACTACCCTTGAATTATCATGGTCAAGCCATCTCCTGCAACAGGTGCACAGTCGTTAGGCAGCACCTCCCAACATTTGAGAAGTGGGACCTTGAGAAGTGGGACCTTGAGAAGTGGGACCTTGGAGCTGAAAGGGTTAACGAAGGCTTCAGAAACTCAGCCTGCGTCTAGTGGCTTACAAGGGGTTAACCCTCCTATTAATGCAACCATCCGTGTTTTGTAGCACCGACAGAGGGTTAATCGGTGTTTTGTAGCACCGACAGAGGGTTAATCTCTTCACTGCCTGGGGGGGGGGGGGGGGGGGGGGGGGGAAGTGACCTCACTGTTAAACTGCAGGCAAGAGGCACAGGACCTCATGAGCCCGCGCAGGTGCGGGACCTCATGAGGTTGTT